>CM010927.2:310270660-310477420 GCA_002915635.3 Ambystoma mexicanum
TAAATCTCTTTGCCAAGAACTGGTCCAAGTACTGTCGCAAGTGCTGGTTTTCTTTTTGCGTAAGAGCAGAAATGCGGCTACATGGAACCTGCAAGCCTGGTATCAAATCGATTTGCAATCATATGGCTGGTGAGGAGGAAGAGTATTGGCTTGTTCTTTTTGAAACATGTCTTCAAATTCCTTGTATATGGCAGGTTGTTTTTTTTTCTCCCTTGGGCTGTATCACGGCCCCAACTTTGTGTTGTAGATGCTGGCTCCTTGGCCACAACCGGTACAAATTGGTAACGGGTGCGAAGGCACTCGGATGGAAAGATTACCATATGCTTTTTCCAGTTAATAACAGGACCATGGCAAGTATAAATTGGAGTTGTGGGGTATTAATCAGGTCGAAGGTTATACGCTCTCGTGGCGTCGCTGCACAATAGCTCGACTTCTTCTGTACACTGGATTACTGGCCAGATGACCATGGTAAACCATCTAACGAGACTGTTGTCCACCTTTCTTCGGTGCCCCGGTATGCCGATTCTCTGCACCACTTTCATATCTATATAATTACTGATTGCACCACAGTCGATATAGGCTTCCAAGGCATACATCTTTTGGGGTGGTTCTCGTCTGATAAGGGTGACAGGTATTGTAAGGTGTGAAATCGTGGTTGATTTCTCCTCCCCGACAAGCCGATCCCTAATCTTGTCGAGTCTTGGAGTTTTACGATGGTGGAGTGGGACCTTTTGGGTTCGCTGGGAGCACCTCAGCTGCTCCCAAGGGCCGTTTGCTTGGTCTGTTAGTACAGTCCTTCAGAAAGTGGCCTGCTTTGCCAAAATATAAGCACAACTGGTCCTGCCGACGTCTTTCCTCCTTTGATAGAGGCCCCCTCACACTACCCAACTGCATGGGCTCTGGGGTAATCTGAGCACAGGGTTGCATTTCGCTTGTGCGGATGTATAAGGGCCTATTCTCCGACCGGGCATGCTCTTTCTCTTCTGTAATAAGTGATTTAGCTGTACTACTAAATCTATGTATTAACATCGTTCCGGCGTATTGACCACTTGCACTAACACATCTTTAAGCTCCCCACACAGACCCAGATACAAAATGGTGCTTTTTTGTTCGGGCCAATTGGTTTCAGCAATGAGTCACTTAATGCTGTGATATGCTAGCAATTCCTGTGGTCCCTGCTGTAAGGACAACTCCTCTCCATGTAATGCTTTCCCCTGGCTTCTGCAAGCAAATACTTTGTCTAACTCCTGTTATAATACACCCAAAATTATGCAGGATGGGGTCATCTTGAATCACTAAATGCACTGACCAAATAGCGGCATGGCCACCCAAATATGACAACACTGAAGCCACCTTCATTTTCTCTGTCGGAAAGGCCCTGGCCGACACAATGATGTAATCTACACTGGTTCATAAAAATAGCATCTCTTTGTGGGTCCCCTAGAAATCGTTCAGGAGGGGCCAGGGAATGGTAGGTGGAGTGGTTACATGGATATGAGGCGCCCAGCTATGGTCCCATCAGATGAATGTGACACCTGGCCTGCTTGTGCTACCAATAGGCGTTTGGCCAAGTCATGGTTTCTTTCTCTTTTGAGAACTGCTTCCCTTATCACTGAGTTTGTTTCTGAATGGGCTGCATGCAGCTCTGCTTGCAAGTCCCCGCTAAAAGGGCTGCTAACTTGTCTATCCCCCTGATTCCATAACACCCAGGCACCGCTTGTGACGTGGGCTTAGAATTCTGTAATGCTTACCTCTGGTGCCCTACAGGAGCGCCTGGTCCGGGCTGTTCTGACGCGTTGCCCCCTCACTCAGGTTACCTCTACACTCAAGAACACCCCACCCACACTCTTCCCCAGCGGTCTGCTGGTGGCTTAACCTCCAGAGGAACATGAGGCTGAGGGGGGGGACCTGTATGATCCGGCTACGACGCACTGGAAACGGATGTTAAGCAGGTAAGTTCTGGTGAGACGTTATTCTAGATCTTGACTGCTTCGCAATGTAAAACGTAGCTTGTATGTGCAATGTCTTTGTAGATGCGTTGAATATTAATAGTCTGTTTATTTCTTCACTTCTAGGCTAAACACCGGCAAGCTGTCTGTACTCAGAACGGAGTGAAGAAGCTGGAATGCATATGCAAGTGAGTCCAAATTAAACCGGGTACAGGAACTGGGAGGTACGTGGTATTTTCAGTCTCTTACTATTGTCTTTTTCTGATTTCAAGTTCCCAGGAGCTGTGATTACTGTTGACTGCAGACGAAGGACCCAGACACCGGGTTACCAGGGTGGAACGCCACAAGTGTTCAGAGGTTAAGGTAAGGATCAAGACTGAACACGAAGCAGTAGGCCACCGGGGCAAGTAGGTCTTCAATTCCGGGTGAGAATGCAGCAAACTCGCATACATGCCAATCGCACCTGCAAAAGAAACGGGAGCGGTAAGCATACACTGCTCTGTTAGGAAGCAGAGGAGACACTAAGTGCAGTGTGTGGTTCGGGGTGTGGTTTTATAGCCACGGACCACGCCCTGTCAGCAGTACACCACCAAGGATTTGAGATCCATGTATTTATCCGGTGCCATCTTGAGTTCCACAGTGGGTTCCTCTTTGGTAGCAATGTTGGGATGGGTTGCCGCCTTGTTCCATGTACGCCTATGGCAACAGCCATCCCACAAACCCATCGGCCCCTCCTACACCATCGTGGGAGGAGATCCTCCTGGCCCTGACCCTGTGGCTTGTACCCGCACTGGAATCGTGACAAAAATACCAGCAGCAACCAGATGCATAAAAGAACAGTGCTGCAAAAAGGAAGCAGGTAAACATTTACAAAACACCAACTGCTATACAACGCCACCATCCTACGCCCATGTAAATGCCAGAAATCGTAAACCATTACAGTTGCTCCTACTTCAAGAGCACACCTTAAAAATTGCTATAACCACTACAAATGTTACTGTAAATCATTGTGCACTATAGCAGTGATGAAATTTTGAATTTGTTTTTAAATGCAGCATGGATTATTTTCTCCCCACAGACCCATTGATTATGCAAAGAAACACAAGAACTGCACACATTGCACAGTACACTGGTTCAAAGTATTGTACTTATGAAGTACTAGTTATAAGGATCCACAAACAAAACAAATATATGCACTGTTCTGCACTACAAAGTAATGAAATACCTTCTCTAACATTTTCTCCTTCCCCACAGCTAATGCAGCAACGAGTACTACAACATTTCACATTACGTACACCAAAAACAACACAGGTCTTCCCCCCCATCCAAACAGTAAGTATGAAGTTATTGCTATCCTACTTCTGTACAATGTCCACAGTGCAATGTGTGCACTTCTGCAATGCACATGCCACAATTTGCAATGTACACCTATAAAACACAGCTTGTGGCTACGCCCTACATGCTTCACTACACCCATTACAGTGAACGGGCTCCAGCCATGCACTCAATATTGTAGACCGTGCCCACAACGATCTAGAGTCCCAAACATGTTCACCACCACCCACGTACACTGATCCAGTGAACAGTCTGCCATCGTCGCCTCGTAACACAATGCACATATAAATGTTCCTTAGGGACAGTAAGTGCGCATTTTATGCACATTTTGCCATCTATGCATTCAGTGCAGCGTGTGTATGGCACCAACATTTCTTCTTATACGTCATACTAACTTCACCGTAATGACACTAGCAACATTCGGAAATGCATGGTACAATGGAAACACAGATTATTATTATTTTTTTTATTTTTTATTTTATTTTGGTCCAGCATCATCTCCGGAAAGCGAAAACTAACTTACCTCTCGTTCAACAGGACAGATGCTCATTGTAAAACAGCCTTGAATGGGAACCATGATTAGCGCCAAGGGCAGAAATTGTATGGAATGGTACAAAATAAGGAAAGATAACTTACACTGCAGTCGTTCTGCCTATATGCCCCAGAGGTAGCCTGCAACTAATGAATATGCCGTACACTGCAGTTTGTCGTGCACTCAATACAAGCATGGAAATTGCTGAAGTTATGCAAGTACATCTTTACATTACATGTGTATTAGCATAAACATTTGTGGCTGCATTTCTGTATGCATAATTATGAATTTTCTGTACTGCACACTTTCTCTGTGTGCATTGAACAGAGCTTTGTGATGGCAGTATTCACGTGCCGCTAAAGTGCCAGGTCTCCTCCATTCCCCGTGCATTGCAACTGTGATTGAACTTTGTTTTCTTGCCATTCTTCCCCAGCCCTTGTTCCAGACACAAAAGCCAAGATAAAAAGGGAACGCATTTAATGCTGTTAAACAGCGCCCCTTATGCTCACTCGTGCAATGCTACATTCCCGGTTTTGCCTTCACTATGCCTTTTCTCACAATCGCCAGTTCTACATAGCCTCATTGTAGTCAAAGTAATAACGGCCAGAGGTACACACAGCAGTCAACAGGCACACAAACTTGGACAGGTAACATTTCAATGTTGCAAGTTTTTGCAAAACAGCTCCTGCATTCTCATGCAATCCAAGGGGACCCCATTTTTTATTTATTTATTTTTATTTTGACATCACAGAGACATTGTGCCGTGGGTCTAACAACACTCGCTAGCACTGTCATTTTTTATAAAAGGAAACACATGAAAGGAGCGTCTGGTGGGAATCGTTGAAAGACATTTCGCTTGTGTGGTGCTGTACAAGGATACGATCACGACACAACATGGAGCAAAACAGTGGGTTAACCTCTGACGCTACTCAAGAAAACTCACTACATGGTCCATAAGGCAGCCACTTATGACGACATCCTTCCCGCAAACTCTTGTCCTGTACACTGCCACTAATAACGCCTGCTTACATCTATTCTTAATCCTATTTCGTCTTAGATACCTGGCACCTTAGTGTGCATGCCACCCATTCCACATTCCACAGACGGGTGGTGGACCAAGCATATCAAGATTACCATAAGCGATGCTTTTTCTGCCCTTGTCATCTGGGCGGACCATATGGGCCTGTTTGTTCATTTGCGGTTCCGGTCATACGAACCAACCTGCAAACATTTTGGATATAAGGCATCACAGAGGCAACAACTGGTACCTTTTACCTTGCAAATAAAATACCTTCTTCCACACGGGCCACCGAGGACCGTACATTATTCCTTTTTCCACTTTGCCACACAACAACAAAAGGACAGAAGTGCACAGACAGCATTGCACACTGGATAAAGCTCTTGCAAAATTCAGTGTTGTCGTGAAGTATGGAATGTTCTGGAACCGTATGCTCTGTGTACACGCGTTTCTTTTTTTTTTTTTTTTTTTTTTTTTTTTTTTTTTTTTTTTGTGTTCCTTTCCGGTTGCTCACATGACAGTGCCCTAGGCTTGGCACGCACGTAACAAAATACCTGGAGTGCACACCATGAGCAACGAATCTCCACAGCTGAAGTCGGCTTTGTCAGTGCCTGTTGCAATGGTGTATCATGCAATCAGGTATAGGTAATGGAAGCGATGCACACAATAGGAATGTCAACCGTGTTTGTTGGCCGTCTCAAGAAGTACGCAAAAGAAAGCTTAGTCAGACGGCCTGCCGTCCTGTATATAGTGGGACTTATTGGTGTAAATGGTTTTGTTCAGTGCAAATGTATGCTAGTCGGCCTATACATCATCCATACTTAAAATGTGTGCTGCCTATTTATGCGTGTCACGTCGCAATGGCTTTCTTCACTCTCAAAGCAGAGTATTATCAGGGGCCCACCATACCAAACGGAAATGGTGTCTTGTCAGTCTGTGAACGGCAAAAATTCCAATGACGTACACCATATGCAAGTGCAGGCACAGCAACGCCACCTCTGGCGGTGTACCAACTGCAAAATGTCCTCCACACCCATTCCGTAATGGTGACCACCCACAGCAGAGGTACATACTTCTAAGAGTATACGCTAGAGTTGCCATCGGTATAGGAACAGACCCAAAGAAGGCAACATTCTGAAATCTACTTCCAACCAGTGGCCAGACTGTTGGTTCCAAGGACCCTACACATAAACACAAGGCAGTAGGGGCTTTGCAGGCACAACACAGTACACAAAATGCAAATATCCTCAGTCTCTCCAAAGCACTGCTATCCCCAATGGAGTTGGCCTGCACTCACCAAAGAATGATAGTGCCCTGGGCAGCTACCTGCCAATCAAGTATATGCGAGTAGCTGCGTAAATGGTGATATCGCCAAACTGTGATGGTAAAAAATCCTTCCATGTGGCAATGTCTTACTACCCTCCCTGAAGCAATGCTGTGCCTGAGCCCTAGCCTCTTGGGTACACGTGGAGGCCTATGGCCTCTGCCCATGCCACCTAAAAGCCTAGCCCTTGCCCACAACCACTACACTGCAATGGAGGCATGTATGGCAACATTTGCCATGTACCATATTCGCCAAACCTGCCACCAACACGCCTACCCACCACTACAACACAATGGAAACACACAGACAACATAAGCACAGACACCCCTAGGCAACAGCATAATACATTGTGAATTTCTTCCATCATCTGCAATGCAGTCCAGTTCCCAATGGAACGTCCATGCAGTCTCCACCGAAGGTGGTCGGCTGAGGAGCTATCCGCAAATTGCTGCATTGCTTGCATACACCACTCGCACACCAGTCTTCTTTGACCTAAACAAATTCATCATATTTTCCGCTTTTCACTCCTCCAACATTTTTGTGCCCTCTTTCACCCACCGATTCTGGCACAGCAACATTGCTCGCTTACACCCCTCGCACACCACTGTGTTCTTCAACCCCTACAAATGCATCATATTTTCTGCTTTTCACTCACCCCAAACTTTTCATCTCCTCCTTCACCCTCCTGCTAACCATGTTCTGAAACCCCTTACGGCGTGGCCCTATCTTCTGATACACCATGGCAGCGTTTCCCAAAAACTTTGACGCACAACATGCTTCCCTCCAGCCAACCCCTGGCCACGTTCAAAGTTCGTCGCCAGCACGGCATACTGCTAGCCAATGAGACTTCTGTCCACGGAGTGAACAGGGAAATGGGTCAGCAGAGCCAGATATCGCACATTTTTTGAGACGTACATTTCAGTTCTTTGCAACCAAAGTACTGATTGGATTTCCACCAAACGCACACAAGCATGCTTTCTGACCTAAGCTCCCACCCCAGCTGCAAATTTGGGGCAAATCCGTCAACCCGTTTGGCCTGTAGCCGTGCGCAACGTTTTCCCCCATTGTCTATGGGAGAAAAAAAAGTTTGGGACCCCCCATAACTTTGTCTCCCGTGCACAAAACCTCTCCAAATTCAGAGCAGACCATATACTTTTATTTGCGAATTATAAGCTGCCGAAAACAATGGTCTTCCTATGTGTTTAGCAACTTAACCATAACTACACCACAGCTACCACGGGCCGTGTTAAAAAAAAATATGAACAAACGCATTGTTAAAGGGACGTTATGGTTACAAGTAAAAGCAAAAAAAACAAATTCGCCAGTTATGGTAATCTAAGCAACCTTAACTCGCGCTACCACTGTGCACTGCACGGACTAAAACCCATGACATCACAAATATCATTGACATCACTGATGACCTCACATGCCCGGCCCCTTTTTTTTTTGTTCACTGACCTATCTAGGACAAGTAATTTTCTTCAGTGACAGTCAAACAGAAATTCAAAAGGTACTATATTTGCAGATGTTTCCCTTCTCATATTCTTAAAGTACTTTCTGGTTCAGTTGCATCTTGTGATGCATATACATAGGGGAAGAAGCAGACCTAAAACACAGCTATAATTTCTGTACTCAAGATAACCATTTAGGGTTATGAACAGTTTCTGACGATACTGCTTCTCTTTGGGTTACTTTATATTCCCTCGTATTGCACAGATTTGTATGCATTGTGATCCGTTTTGTTTGTAGCAGTACAGGTGTGTAGTAAGTGATCCATTATTAGCTAGTTATGTTTAGCACAGTATACAAAAGTCTGATACGGAAGCATTCACCATTTATCTATGCAACATTATAAATATTGTACCTCTATGGTGCATGCTGCATGCAATGCTTATGTTTCTGTATGAGTAGGTGGCTCTACTAGAAAGAACACTGAAAGGAAAATTGAGTACATTCTTTAGTGAAGTATGTAGTTCATAATACGTCTTGCAATCACCCCTCACACTTTTTTGCCAACATGATCCTCACAACCCTTGTAGGGACTTTTCATGGAAAATAACAGCACATCAATGATATTTGTGATGTCCTCCTTGATGTCATGGGTGTTAGTCCTTGCAGTGCACAGTGGTATCGCGAGTTATGGTTGCTTAGCTTACCATAACTGGCAATTTTTGGGGTTTTTCAGTTTTACCTGTAACCGTAACATCCCTGTAACAATGTTTTTCCCTTGAATTTCATAGGTTTTTGCTAGTGCAACTTAACCAGAACGTCCCTTTTTAACAACATTTTTTGTTAGTGAATTTCATAGATTTTTATTATGGCACTATAAACCTAATGTTGCTTTAGCATAGTGTATTTAACAATGATGCTATGTTTGTAGTACCACACCTTCACCATAACGTCCCGTTAGCAATATTTTTTGTGGCTGTTTATGATATGATACTCCTTTCAGAGTGTCGCACTGTAGGTGCCAATGAAGGGAGGCAGTGCGACGCACATCGTATACCCGCCACACAATTGTATGCTAAATTGAAGAACCATGGTACTGTGGGAACACTGCAGTAGAACCGGTAGAAATGTGTGGCTGTTGCAACAGATTGTTCTGCATGTTGAGTGTTTTCAAGAACACAAGTGTGCAACAGCAAGCACAAACATTATTCCTGTACTTCCAAAAAGGGCAGCAAGGCAATGTGTATAGAGCGTGCACAAATCGCAAATGCTGTAATATCAACAGGCACGCTATTTGTGTGGAAAAGTGTTCATGCTGTGAAACCATAGATTACCGTTTGTACAGTACAATGGCACAAGTTGTAAAAAGACATAAATACACTTGTTAACATTGTACCGCGCTTTCTCCATTTCCGGACCAAATTAAAAAGAACGCGCCTACATGAGTCTTCATAATGGGATACACAATTATGCAGGAGATTTGGAAACATACGCATTACCTGGCCTACTGCCTCCCTTAGAACAAACGGCACTGAAAATCGTGTTACATGGTGTTCATTTCTCCCTCCACAGTCAACAACAATAATATTGTGATAGAGCGTCACCAAAGTCTCACACAAACTGAAAGCAATCACTTCAGTGTAGCTGCTCCATACGCGTACAAACCCACATGATCCTCTCCACACAACTTCCACCAGATTCTGGTTTCCATGCACTTTCAAGTAATGTATGTACAAATCACCCACAAAGCATACGCTGTGGCTCGTACAACACACAGCCATAAGCTCACCCTCTGCATTTAGGTTGATAAATATACTGTATACCACCATCTGTGCGTGCACTCCACACCCAGAAAGCTTACTGCACAATCTTGTGTCCTCTACAGTCCCAAATGTATGGTGGCCATGTGCAAAAGGGGCATATATTACACATACAACCCAGCAATTGTCACGATGTGTGCTTACCTTTCCAGATGCGTGCGCGTGGGAGTAGGGGAATAAATGTCAACCAGTGAAGGGGATGTCCTTTGTGGTGGTGGCTCGGAAAAAAGCTGTTTTGTTTTTAAGTTTTTAAACAACTTCTTCATAACTTTTTTTTTTCTCAGGCTTTTATAATTGTTTTTATTTGTTGCACTTCGCCTCAAATTCCAACAATACTGTCTTCAGTGCAGCCTGTAGATTGCAAAAACAAATGTCATTGCTACTGTGTGACATGAAATGCCATTTCCATTGAGGAGGTGCACATATCGATCACCAACGTTATTGTCACAGGAGTACATCTGAGCAGCATGCAAAAAGTTACACATGCTTCTGTTAAGATGCCTTCCGACCTCTGGCTGCCGACACCATTCATTGGGATAGTTTTATACTGGATTTGGTGGTGTACATGAGAAAAGCACCTTCGCAGTGGTAAAAATACGCTGCACTTCTATCTTTTTGAGTTGACGGTACACACTTGCACAAGCTATGGAGCCCAAAAGCAATGCTCCATAATGCACTACCACAACGTATACAGTACCGAAACTGTCACTCGTTGACACTTTGCAAGCAAATGGTGGAAAGTACAGACCGCAACACCGCACCACAAAGTCTCCACTTCGTCCGAATTCAAATTGCCAATAAGATCTAGCACAAAGCGATCAACCACTATGAAAACTGTACGTCTGGCCATCTGTGCCTGTCTCAGTACACAGAGTAATTAAACAAAATATGGCCGCTGTTTCCTGTGATGCACACTCTAACCACCTGATTGGACAATTGCAACAATCGCATTTCCATTGGCCAGCATGTTCAAAAGCGCAGAATGTAGGATGTGCGACGCACAAATTATTGTAAGGGCTGTGCCCCAGTAAATCATGACTAGTCCTCCTTCCCTTTCCACTATCCTCTACCCACCACACCCTTCTTGGGTATTGCTAAGTACTGACATGCATCCACCGAAGGCCTCCAAGACTTCAGCAGCTTGCAATGTCAGTTCTCCACAAGACTTCATATGTACCGTTACTAAAATCAGCCTGCACATGTGCTGTTATTGGAAAGCACGTCCAATGGGAACTTCAGTGAAACACTGCATGAGTTATGCATACATTCATCCACATAAGCACCCTTCACCACAAAAGAAAGGTATGGACAGATTTTTGCAGTATGCGCACAACTCTGTTATAAGTGGTTCTACGCACAATATCTGCCTCGAAGCGTCCATTACATGTTTAAAAAGCACACTGATGTTCCCATCTCCTTCCATAAAGTAGCAATTTGTTAGTATGTGCGTGCAATGTTTTCCTTTACCCATAGCATACACTATATTAGCAAAGCAGGAACTCTGTTCTTTCTTTCCGAGGATGCTACAAAAAAAGTTCCCCACTAACCCACCTACTATATAACTCGTAAAAAGAAGGCAGTAAAGCCACCACTAAATGTATCTTGGCAACCTACAGTCACTTTCCAAAAGGTCAGTCTCTGCATGGCTGTGGTGCTCTGTACACTGCACTGTTGCCATAGGCCCTTTTTAAATCTGCACCCTCAGCAACTCATCCATAAGAGGAGTGTGCAACTGGTCCTTGGCCTGAACGCCAGGGATCCGATCTCTGCTAGACTAAAATGTCGGCAATACCTCACAGGGGCTGCAAGCAATAAACTAAAAGCTCTGTGGATTATACAGAAGGCCTTCTGGTCCCTGGACCTCAATACCTTGTACTGTGACTTCCTAAATATCTGCTTGCTCAAGCTCTTCCCTCATCTGCCTTGTACTCCCTCAGGGTCACTTGATTCTACACGCAACCACATGTTGGTAGATGTTTCTTCTGCTGCAGCCTTCCTGTGCAACATGCTCTGTCTCCCTGGACCTTGAGGAGAAGCATTGTAGGGTCTAAAAGCACCTGAAAATCTTTCCATGTGCTTCTCATTTTTCTCCTCATTTCCCCTACTCACTTCCTGGCTGAAAAGTAGTGTGCACTGCTTTCCTACCCACCCTATTATCTGTGGGCCAGGCCATCTCCCTCCCTACAGTTCCACCCCTACACTGGCTTTCTACCAACCCCCGCAGTTGGGGACTGTTTTCTATGACCCTAACAGTGCAGCCACCACTTCATGTCTACACTTATCCTTGCACTTGCCAGCACCAGCCGTAGTTGCTTGTATTTAGATTTTTTTATTGTTCCCATGTACTGCACTTTGCCCTGCCCCTTTCCATTCACTTTCGCGCTCTCAATGTCTGCTGTCCTAGAGGAATCAATGTCTTTGTGGCTTCCGTTCCGCCTCCCTTTCCTCTGTTCGCCTTCACACACTTGTATGTAGGCACGCTACAAATGGCACAAAATACCATAGCATATCATATAATACCCACACTATATTCATAACATGATGCCTGCCACGTACCTTGTAAACTTAAGAATAACGTCTTCCCACTGCAATGCATGCACTACAAATGTCAGAAAAGTGAACCCACAAAAGCAGCAGGGAATGTATATTAGCAACTTTAACCCTTTAAGTTCCATGGGTATTTCCCCCCAGTGCCATGGCCTTTTTTTGGAGATTTCGGTATGTCGCCATTCAATGCCTTGAAACTTTTTCGTTACATGAGATATCTTGGCCAAATTTGGCCCCCTTTTTTCCACACATGTAGGCAGTCTTAACGTCACCCAGGAATCCTAGGTTGCTGTAGGGGGGTGAGAGAAAATAACCAAAAAGGGTGAAAATGTTTTGATTTTTTTTTTTTTTTTTCAAAACAATTCCAATAAAATGATGTACAAAGAAGCCTGTGGTTTTTTTCCTTGTAAGGGCTAGGAACAAATGGTTTGCTGTGCTGAAATTATTTTGATGTGGTTATCAACCGTTTTGTGAGAGCTAGGCGATTTTGGCCAATTGGACATGAATGGACCGAATGGAAGAAAAGGGTAGGAAAGCCGAATTAAAGTAGACAAAATTCCAAGTTTAGGAAGGGGTAATTTGCGCAGGTCCGGCAACAACTAGGTAGGGGAAAATGCAATAGTTTTGGGGGAAAAGCGGGAAAATGACCAAAAAAAAGGTATGTGGTGGACATGGTTGGCTTGGTACGGCAATGGCTTCTATGAATTTTGAGAAAAACAATGCTCCGCTACCTAGGCCCAAATCTGTAGGTTTCCCACATGAACAAAATGAGCTGTGCCAAAAGGCTTGGGTAACCCACGGGTAACCCTTTTTTGTTTGCGCCCCAGGTCGGTGCACCCACACATGCAGTACCGTTTTCATTGGGACATGTGTGGGGACGTGGGAAGGTAGGCCATGTGTTGATGGCGGTGTGTTTCGGTGGGTGGCCAGAGCGAAATGTCTGAGAATTGTCTTTATTTCCATCCAATTTCAGAGACATTTCCCTCTGTCCACTCACGAAACACATCGCCAACAACAGATGTCATACCTTCCTGCGTTCCCACAGGTGTCCCGACAAATGGTACCTCACATGTGTGGGTGCACCTACCGGGGCGCAAAAGGAAAAGGGTAACCCACTGGTAACCCCAAGCCTTTTTGCACAGCACATTTTGTTCGTGTGGGCAACCTACAGATTTGGGCCTAGGGTGTCAAAGCCAGCAGGAAAACGGGGAACCCCATGCATTTATGAAAAGACACCAGTGGGAATCCAAAGTGTCTGACTTGCGTAAATCTCCCCACAATGTATTACCCACAAGCCCCGCCAAAGACCCACATGGGAGAAGAGTGCCCAAGACCAGGGATATTACCGCTGACTTTGCTGGAGCTCTGGCTGGCCTGCGTTACAGCTTCTCCCCACCAGGGAGTCCCGGCAGTGTGTCAATACCTCCCTGAAGGGGAAAAACTGTAATGCAGCCCAGCCGCAACTCCAGGACGGTTGGACGTGATGTCCCCGGCCTTGGACATCCATGCACCATGTGGGTGTAACGTCCCCTAAGCACAGCGGCAGCTCCAGGGATCCCTGGCAGGATCCCCATTCCTCCCTGGAGGTGACACCTATAACATAGCACAGCCAGAGCTGCAGCCTGGGCTTCCAGACAGTCCACCCCCATGGGAGGCATCCGCTCCCAGGGAAACACCAATGTTCTACTGGCATGGGAGGGGGGCGCAATTTGTGGCCTGTCCCTGCAATTGTGTCCCAGCCCACCAAAATATCTGCCCATACGGCCCATTCCCACCCACACCAACAACAATCTAGCCCCAGTCTCACCCACCCCACTGACAGTGGGCCCGAACCATAGAATAATAAAAAACAGTACTCACATGTTGCAGCTGCTCGTGTAGAAAAAGGTGTAAACAAAACAAAAAACATGTTACCTATGGTCACACCAGCAAAACAAATCGATACTTTCCAAGAATGCCCCACCTTTCAAGCCATCCCCCCCCCCAAGTGAAAACCCATTTGCCCCTTCCTACATGCAGATATCTGCCCTCAGGGAGGGCTGCATGAGGTGCCCCCCCACACTCCATTTGGGGTGGGGGGGAAGCCCACCCCAAAACGTCAGACAGGCCCCCAATGTGTGGGGAAGTAGGGTTTGGGCACCCTGGGACCAGATTGGCACATCAATGTGCCCCTCTGCACCAAGGCAAGTTTGGTAAACAAAAAATTGAAAATGGCAGGCTGCACTTTAGGGGGAGCTGAGGGGGCACCCTACCATGCCAGGGAATTTTGTAATGTGAAGGGGGGTGCACCTCTCCACCCTACCCCAATTGGAGGGGCGGTGCAACTCATGTAGCCCTCCCTGGGGGCTGATAAGGGGGAGGCTGTCCTGCACTCCTCCCTGGGCTCAGGTGTCCCTTCCTAGGAGCTGATCTGTCCCCCGGGAGGGCTGCATGACATGGCCCCCACTATTGTGGGTGGGGGGGTCACCACCCTGTCCCATTAGAAAATTCCCTGTCGTTTTGGAGTGCCCCACAGCCCCCCTAAAATGCAGTCTACCATTTTCACTTTCTTCCTTTGGTAACCCAACTCCCCTTGGTGCAGAGGGGCACATTGGTGTGCCAGTCTGGCCCCAGGGTGCCCAAACCTTACTGCCCCACCCACTGGGGGGCCTGTACCACAATTTTCGGTGGCCCTCTCCCCCCTCACCCCAAATGGGTGGCAGGAGCACCTCATGCAGGCCTCCCTGGGCCTCCTACAAACGATTGCGTGAGGTACACCCCCCTTCCATTTGGGGAGGGGAGAGAGGGCCCCTAAAAATTGTGGGACAGGCCCCCCTAGTGGGTGGGGCACTAAGATTTGGGCACCCTGGGGCCAGATCGGCACACCAATGTGCCCCTCTGTGCCAAGGAAAGGTTGATTAACAAAGAAACACATTGAAAATGGCAGGCCGCACTTTAGGGGGCGGGAGGGCTGAGGGGCACCCTACACCGCTGGGGAATTTTGTAATGTGAAGGGGAGTGCACCTCTGCATCTCATTCTGCCCTCCCTGGGGTCAGATGCCCTTCCTTGGAGCAGACATATGCCCCACGGAGGGCTACAAGTGGATGCCCGCTACTAGGGGTGAGGGGGAGAGGCCACCCCTTTTTCCATAAAATAAATCCCTGGTGGCTAGTGGCACCCCCCCCACCCAAAACTCCCTTTTCTTTTCATTTTGTTTTCTTTCAATTTGTCCCCCCTCCCTGAGGGCAGATGATCAGCCATCTGCCCCCAGGGTTCTGCACATATGTGCCCCCATGCTTTGGGGGCCGGGGGGAGAAGGCTGCTTACTGTAAGCAGCCCCCACCTCTCGGACAGATCCCTGGTGTCTAGTGGTCATTGCTGGGCACAGATCGAGCACTCTGCACCCTATCCGCGCCCAGCAATGCTTTCACAAAAGGTGTCGTTGGAAAGGGGAGAATCTTGAAATACAGCCGGAGATCGAGGTGGAGAATGGTGCAGGCTCACCTTTCATTTTCACTGCAGCAGCCTGAAATGGCTGCTGCAGTGAAAATTACTTTCACGCCGGCAGGCATTACGCACGCTGACGTGAAATTGAAGTTAATCCAGCCCCCTGGCAGTGAGGGGGGACCTCCCCCTCACATAGCCCGGGGGTTGGATTACTGTTTTGAGCGATCCCTGCTTTGCAGGGATCGCTCAAACCGACGTGCCAAAAAGGACGAGCTACCTCATCCTTGGCACTACCGAGGTAATGTCAAGGACGAGATATCTCATCCTTGGCACTTAAGGGGTTAAGCAAGTGCGTGCAGTGCATACATACACACAGGATGCATGCCTCTTACCTTGCACACCTTCACCATAGCCTCCTACATTTATCGCTACCAACAAACCACCTGTCCGTGTTTATGTACACACCACAACCACACACCATATTGCCCAATGGCTTAGCCTCCACATGGCCAATGCCATAGGAGCCATCCTAAAAAGAGCTGGAAATGCCACATCTAATTCTCAAAGTGCTACGAAATCCAGCATTACTGTGCTAGAAACTGGAGGGGAGGGGTTGAGGGGGTGTTTGGGTGGGGATGTGAAAGGGTGGGATTGTGTACTTAGGATTGTCTCTAAAAACACTTATATTTTTTTTTCCTTTTTATCGAGTCTTTGTTATGTACGTGCATTCATACAGTTTTTGTCCCTTATTTTTCTCTTTTGTTCACTGTTTGCTTCTGCTCCTCACATTTTTTCTCGTCTGAACATGAATGCTTAATTTACATTTCTACATAATTCTGTGCAATATTTCGTGCAAAATCGCAAACGCAACAGCTTTGCCAATGGAGGTAAAAAAAAATGCCATTTCCTTGAAACCACTGAAAATCTGGCTGGTTACTAATGCTTTCATAGTCCGTGCAGAACATCCCAGCACTGCACCTAAAGTCGCACATGCTTCTGTTTATCCAACATCTGCAAACCTCTTTGTTGTGCACAATTTACACTGGCATTGGCCTCTTGGTGTCTCAATGAGAAAATCACCTTTAAAGTAGGAAACATCTGCATCACAGCTGTCATCAACTTCTTTAAGTAAGCATGACGTGCACCAAATGTAGTCCTTCAAAATGCACGACCACCACATCTACAGTACCAACAGAAGCCACATATTTGTAAAGGAGATCCTTGAGCCCGAAACCCCCTCATAAACTGTGCCCCCAAAGCCTTCACTCCTTCCAACTGAAAGTCCGTATGAAAGCCTCTTTCCACGGCATACCTGTGCAGATCATGCACAAAGGTATCACTGACTGCAAGCACTCGCCATCTGTCCATATCTGCCAACCTCACTGCATCGAACTTTGGGTGAATGCAATTGCCCCTTCCAGTCAACCACACCCTCGAATCCTCATTGGAGAATCCCCACAGTTCCATTTGTGAAGCCTCCATGCGCAGAATGCCATTTTGTGGCATGTGCGCATTTCCAGCTACATCTAGGGCCACACCCCAGTAAAGCAGACACAATACTTATTCCCTTTGCACTCGAACTTTCCAACACTAACTTAGTGCCGCCTATTGGCAAATATACAATTTCAAAAACGCCTGAACCAATCATACTGAACCTCGGTATTGCACCCTATCATTTCTGTACACAACTCCCTATTTCCCATTAAACACTCTAAGAGCGCATTCCCTTTCCTTGCAAAGCCCCTCCACCAAAAACGTTTCCTACAGGAGGCCCTATTTCAGCATCCACCATGATCCTGCGGCGCACCCAGCACACCTTTCGCCATGGACACAACAGTCCACCCTTGACCACACCCAGCACAACACGATGAATCCATGCATGTGGGCAGCTAACATTACTTAACGTACGTAGCAGCACTTCAGCCCAATTCCCTCACACCATAAAACACCCATTCCCGAAAACAGGTTGGAATTAGCAGCATCCACAAACATACCACAGCTTCCATCACCCCTACCAGCTGCCATTCACTAAATGTGTTACTACCAACCAAACCACAACATTTTCACAAGATTGGCCCTACCTTAACAAATCTGCACACAGCATAGTATGTAACCCATACAAACTACACTTCAACCACACCCTCTGCCATACTGCTATTATGCCCACACTGCTCCGAGTACTCACACTGCATGACTTTGCATTGCACCATCTCGAATCGCACATCCAAAACTTTACCATATCCTACCAGCGACTTCACCGGTGGAACCAAACATACACACCTGGCACCTCACTTGTGCTTGGACGTCTGAAATATACTCACAACCGTTCTTTACAGGTCACCACCCTCTACCACGTACAAAGTCAAAATTGCATTAGGGGCGAGGGTTTCCTCAAGTGCTAGGCTCATCAGTGCATGACCTGCGGCCTTCGTCCATTCATCCAATATGCTAGGCCTTGAACACAGGCCCCGCAACGTAATGCCACCATGCATGTCACCATATAACCAACTACCCCTATCCTCCTACGCACCACTTCCACTCTTACCCAACCTGTACACACACACCAATCACATACAGAACCTCTGCATTGCACCCAATCACGAAAACAGGTCGCGATCCGGTCAATCTACAAACGTACCACAACCTCCACCACCCCCATTCAGAGTATTGTCACTACCAACATACCCACAACTTTTTCACCACATTGGCCCTACTTCAACAATTCAGCACACACCATAGTTACCAAGCACAGTGAAGGTGTGCTGCTACCATATCCTCTTCCATACTAACAGTATGCAAAACCAGCACCCAGTTCCCACACTGCATTACTTTTCACAGCACCATCGCCAAGTACACATGAAAAACTTGACCATGTTATAACTGTGTGCTCACCTGCAAAACCAAACATTTACGCATGGCAGCTCACTTCTACTCTATTGCATCTGAAATATGCTCTACACCCACTATTTACAGGTCACCCGCTAACTGCTGCACTTTCCAAAACGCAGTACTGCTGAGTGGATCAGAAATTCCTAGCCTCTTGAGTGCATGTCTAGGCCTTCAACACTCACTGCTACAAAATGGCACCATGAATTGCACCATGTCACCAACTTCGACTATCCACATACACAGCACTCCTACAGAACCTGCGCAATGCCATGTAACTATGTAGCAACAAATTGCACCACTTGCCATAATGTAGAAATAGAACACTTTCCTGCACCCCTCTGCACTTTCATTCACATACCATGGCTGCCCCCACTTCCATTCCCAAACGATTGTGTCACTGCCAAAGTACCCACAATCAGTTCGCAACACTGCCCTAGCCTCTTGAGTGCATGCAGGGGCGTAGGAGACATATAAAATCTGGGGGGACAGGGGACACCTTGGGGACTTTGCTTTATTTATTCATTGTGTTTTAGTCAAAGAACTCCACTTTTCTTAAAATTAAAATAGCAGTATGTATTTAAATTACATACATCATCGCTGTATAAAACAAGAGAAAAGAACAACAAACGGAAGAAAATTAAGAAAAGGAGTTAAGAGTATAAAATTCTTCAATTTGGCGTCTCACTTCAGAAGACTCGGTTCACGTAAAAATGTTACCACTTCCCAGGGCAAAAGGCTTTCAAATCCTGAGCATAGCTGGTCCCAAAAAGATTGGGTGTCCACCCACCATTCCTTGTCCACAAACCTTACAGGACCTCTTTAATTATTTTTTATTATTTGATTTAATTGTACAAAACAATTTTTACAAAGGAAACAAAACGCAAAAATTCAAAGTCACATTCGATCAGAAGGTTTCAATCAACAGATTTCAATCTCCCTTCCTTTGTTGGGGTAGGACTTTCTCTTATTGACTAGCCAGGCCAATTTGTCTGAAAAAGCCCACCTCTGCAATCCCACATTCGGTTTGTTCGCAACTGATGAGTCGAGCCCACCACTCCTGTTCATCATAGATGTGAAGTTTCTTAAAGAAATGACCAAGCCAAGTATTTCTTTCAGATTTTAGACCTGAACACAATAATCGTAGGTGTTTTATGGACTCTACTTGTGTTGGCTTCTCACAAAAGCGGCAGGTTTTCATGATCACTAAGCCTCTTATTGCACGAATTTCATTTGTGCTCATCGGGTTCAACCGTATCCTCAGAAAACTTTGAGTTCGTCGATCTGGAAATGTAAGTAGGTAAGAGGGCACCTCGTTGAGTTTTGTGTGCCTTGGTGGAAGGTCTTTGGTGAACTTGAACCCAGCTGCCTCCTCCTGTATTTCGATCCAGTCGAACTCCAGTCGTTTTTTGGTTGACATTGGACGGATTCTGTACCAGCTCTTCCATCAAATGTGTAATGTGAATATTGGAGAGGTGGCTCAAGACAGACGCCCAATGACGTGAGAGGTGTTTATGTAACTATACTTAAGTTTTTGAATATGTATATAATGTAAATATAGCTAACTGAACTTTATAACTAAGTGGCTCTCGCACAACTGGTATGTATCTGGCCTATATCAATCCTCACCGAATCACCAAATGCAGAGTGGGCGTACCACCACACCATATATTAACGTGCATCCACTGTACCCCTGTGAAAAACTCAGCAAGTGGACAGTACTAAATGCAAAGTGCAGCGCAGCCTCAACACAAGCCCCTCCGTGCTTACACTCTTGCCCTGCCACTAAATTGTCAATGTGTAGCGCTCACCAAGAATGTTCAATGCATGATCATTGAAAAGCAAATGGCTCCCCAGGGATCTCACTCATTTTTACGAAGGGGGGAGACTGCTCTAGAATTCAGAGGCTGCAATACAACCATCTAATAATTTCTTATTATGCAGACCTAAATCACCAATACTGGCACGGGGCAGCATGCTAGGGATCCGTTGTCAACTCTGCCTGAGCTCCGATTTACCCCTACCCCTTAGATGGATGGACTTGACACTGCGATTAGCAGCCATATGGGCTGGGAGGATAGCTAAGGGGCAATGCATTTGTTTTGGAAGCAAGATGACGCAGAGCAACACAGGTTTGAATCCCGGTCCCACGCTTAGACTGGTCTCTGGTATTGAAAATTGATTTATTGATATATTGGATATTTATAAGGCGCTCATACAACAAAAACAGTGTTTTCAAAGTGCCACAAGGCAAAAGGGAAGGGAGCAAATAACCAATGAAAAGGCAATGAATAAATAATAAACAGCGGTCCTACTAGGCTTTGGGATATTCGGAACGTGCAAGTGAAGTGACAATGAAGAAGGGGGGCGAAGGTTCATGAAACTAAATAATTTAGCAAGGGAAAAGGCACCTGTCCTAAATATGATAACAGCTGTAGTATATAAGCGCTCTCAAGATTGGTGGGTCCAGTTGTGCTGATCGATTTGTCCATTGTTTCTGGGAACAGGGGTGTCCCCTGTATCATGGTCCAACTGAATCATATCATTTTATATGAAAGGCACCATTGATGTGGTAACCTCTTATTCACGAATCAGCCTGGTACATAGTGACGAAAAAATTCTGTTTTCTTATCATACTGTCGAAATTAAACGAGTGGATTGGGGAACGTCATCCTGAACTGAATGCAGGTAAGATTCTGACAGGGGCTCTCCACATTCAACCACATGTGTATTATGGCATCTGATTAACAAGGATGTGACAGCAAAGAACATGCCTTTATATGATGCATTTCTGGATTTTTCATCCGACTATGAGCTTGTGGTAAGAGAGAAGAAATAACAATTACTTTAAGTGGGCCACAGCTAGAACACCAGCTTGTTAAGAGGCAGATCACCTGTAAGAGGACTACTGCCAAATAAAGGCGTTGCAGCCTTTTCTACCAACTGCAAGTTGCTACTTTTTTGTGGGGGGCAAGGCGGGTGTGTGTCTGTCTGTCTTGGAATGGAAGGATGGGGGTTTCAAAGAAAGGGTAAATAGTGCTTGTACCTGTGAGTAAGTCCTGTTATGGGAGTAGAGGGACCAGGTGTGTGATGTTGCTGCTTTGTCTGTCCTTTATCGAATCCTGGGAGGCCACAATCTTAATCAAAATTCATGGCAATAGGATAGAAGTCCTGTTTTTTAAAAACTCTTATTGCACCAACAGGCCACAGACTAGGAGGGCTATTATGCCAAGCTACAAAGCCAAAAGACTCTAAGCGCGTTCAATACAGCCATGCCACTCGGGGCCGGTTTCACAAAATGTTGCACTCGAGCAAATTAGGAAATGCCCAGAGCATCTTCGAATGAATTCTGCTACTTCCTACCTGATTCACAAAGCCTATAACTGGAGCAAATCCCCAGCTGCTAGGAGCATCTCAGATGCCTTTGAGCATGTCCTAGATGTTCCAGGCAGCTCCAGTTTTGCTTCAATTTTAGGCTTTTTGAATAAGTTTTATAAGGTAGCAGGATCACACCTGTGATGCCTAGCACATCTTCAGATTTTCTCCAGTGAAAATATTCCTGAATCGTGCCCTCAGCACCTAGTAAGGATCAATGGTCCGTGCCTGTCAAGGATACCTACACCTCTTCCAAAGCATGGAAAACACATGAATAATATATGGCAATGAGAGGGCTACAAACTCTGTACTTCACTGCATTAGCCCCACTCCACCCATGGATGCTGACATTTTTTTTTTTTTATAACTGTTTATTGAGTTTTAAAGCATAACAATATAACAAGAAACATGAATCATCGGCATTCAACAAATGAGAAAGGCATAGCATAGCAGCAACAAAGACAATATCAAAAGCAAGAGGGGCACCACAGGGCCAGGGGCCAAGGACAGTTGCATGTCCAGGCCGGCAGGTAAAGTTAATGAAGATGTTGAGCTGTATCGACTGGCGGGGCTTACTGTGCATCGAGCCATTTGCCCCATATTTTCTTGAATTTGCGGGGGTAGCCCCGTGCATTGTAGATCCGGCGTTCTGAAGCCGCACACCTGTCCAGGTCATTCCTCCATCGGTTCAGGCACAGTGGGTCAGCGGAGCCCCATTTAGCCGTGATAAGTCTCTTGCCGGCCCCAAGCGCTATTGACAAGAACATTTTCCCATGTTTTGTCAGGTCTACTTCCCCCCCAGATGCCCAGGAGTACCATTTTGGGGTCCCTAGGGATTGGTGTTCCCATGGCGGCTGAGATCCTATTAATACAGTCCCCCCAGAAGAGCTGTAACACTGGGCATTCCCATATCATATGGTAGAAAGTGGCGGGCTCAATTTTGCATCTGATACATGTCCCATCATCTAGTCCCCCCCCCCCCCACATCTGGCCATCGCAGCCCGTGAGTGATACGAGCGGTGGAGAATTCTCAATTGTATTAGTCTAAGTTTATTTTCTATCCCAATTTCCCTGGGGGACATCAGCGCATCTACCCAGTCTTCTGGCTCCAGTTGACCCACATCTCTTTCCCACTTTGCCTTGAGCCCATCAAGCTGCGTAGTCCCAAAAGAATTGAGGGCCTGGTAGAGAGTGGAGGTGACCTTTGAAGGGATGCCTTGGGGGAGGATATTGGTCTCAATGGGAGAGCATGGGGGTATGTCTGTCGTGTCTGGGAATTGGGTGTGAATGGCATGGGCCAGCTGCGCATGTCGAAACCGGTCCATGGGCGTCAGACCAAACTGCACTTGCATAGTCTCGAAGTCTAGGAGGCGCCCCCCCTGTATTACATGTGCCAGTGTGTGTATCCCTTTTGCGTGCCATTGAGCGAAAGCACCCATTTTCACTACTTCTGGGAGGAGTGCGTTGTGCCATATAGGTTGGGCCAGTGTTGGGATTCCCTTCCAGCCGACCAGTTTGTGTGCCTCCCGCCAAGCTTGGCGGACGTGGTGAATCGTCTTGGGAAGCCTCGGGAGATGGTTGTGGGTGGCATACAATGTCTGGAGAGGGGATAGCGGGGCCATAGTCTCCAGCTCGATACGGATGTGCGGTAGTGTGGGGTCTGCATGCATCCAATCGTTTACCACGCCGATCTGTGTTGCAAGGTAGTATGTACGTATGCAGGGCAAGCCGATACCCCCCCTCCCAGACCGATCTTTGGAGCGTATCAAGGGCAATTCTGGATTGCTTCCCTCCCCATAATAGTGTGCGGAGATTCCTATCGATAATTGCAAAGATTTCCTTGGAGATGGTGAATGGGGCGTTCTGGAGGACGTGGAGGAGTCTGGGGAGGGTCATCATCTTAAATAGTGCAGCTCTACCCAACAGCGACAGGGGGAGTGATTGCCAGTGGGGAGTGTCTCTGTTGAACCTCTCAAGCACAGGTTGTAGGTTCAGTTGGGGGAACCTTTCAAGTGTCGGGTCGAGTCGTTATGCCTAAATATGTAAATTCCCTGATAGAGATGTGGTATGGGCAGGACTCGGGGATCGTGGAATCACCACCCTGGACTGGGAAATAGTTTTGGTTTCATTCACTTTCAGACCCGCAAAGTTCTGATATTCCCTAAGGATGTGGGAAACAATAGGGCATGAGATGCATGGGTTACTAAGATAGACGAGGAGGTCGTCCGCATATAGCGAAAGGCGGTCTTCACCCCCCACCCCCTGGCCAGGCGAATCCAGTCCAGTTGGTATTAGCTCTGAGCTCAATAGCAAGTGGTTCGATCACCAGGAGGAAGAGAAGCGGAGACAGCGGGCACCCCTGTCTCGTACCCCTACCCAGTGGGAATGATTTGGAGGATCTGCTGTTTACCCTTACCGTGGCCTCTGGGAATGCATAGAGTAGCCTGACCCATGATATGAATGCGTGTCCCAGGTTCATCCGGTCCCCAGGTTCATCCGGTCCATGATCGCCCACAGAGCGTCCCACCCCACGGAGTCAAATGCTTTTTCAAAGTCCACCGCCAGGAGGGCTAGTGGGACCGGTATCTCTTTGGCTCTGCACAGCGCCAGTTGGACCCTGCGTAGGTTCATACGAGTGGACTTGTTGGGCATAAATCCACACTGGTCCGGATGAATAAGGGTCTCTATTACTTTCAGGAGCCTGTTGGCGAGTGCTCTGGCGAGGACCTTGGCTTCTCCATTAATGAGATGGGGCGATAGGAGGCACATTCCTCCGGAGGTTTCCCAGGTTTATGTATAACTATGATGCATGCCTTCCTGAGGTCCAGGGGGAGCGCCCCGAGTTCTTTGCTACGTAGGAACATGCGGTGCATATGGGTCGATAGCCCACCTCCGAGGTATTTCCATGTTTCTGTAGGGAAGCCGTTGGGGCCCGGGGTTTTCCCGGGTTGGAGCTGTGTTAGCGCCTCTTGCACCTCGGCCTCTGTGAGTTCCGCGTTCAGGAGTTCCGACTGGCGTCGTGAGAGTTTCGGGATCTCGATCCGGTCGAGGTAATGGGAGGGTGCGGCCGGCGAGCTCTCGGCGGGTGGGGTATAGAGCTTCTCATAGTAGGCGGCAAATGCTTCGACAATGTCAGGGTCGTCCGTGAGTAGTGTGCCATCCAGTGACTTGATGGCGCGCACATGTCCCCTGTTTTGTTGCCGCCTCTCCAGCCAGGCCAGTGTCCTATTTGCTTTGTCGCCGCGTTCATAAATCTGACTCCGGACGAGCTGGTGGGCAGTCCGTGCTGTGTCCAGAGCTAGGTTACTGAGGGCATCTTGTGCCATGGACGGGGCGTCCTTCGTCTCTCGGTCGTTGCGCTCCAGGGTCTGTCTTTCACACTCCAGAAACCGCCGAGATAGCCTCCCCCCGAAGAACTGCCTTATATGCCTCCCAAATCGCGATCGGGCAATCCACTGAGCCCTCATTGAGGTCAAAAAACTCTGTTGTCTTTTTTTCCAGTTCCTCCGCTATCTCGGGGAGTCGCAGATGGTATGTGTTCAGACGCCAGTTGCGATCCGGACCTGGGCAGGCGCTCTTTAGGGTCAAGAGGAGTGGAGAGTGGTCCGAAACGCCCCTTGCGAGGAACTCAGCCGCCAGGAGTCTGTGGTTTATGCTACTGGGAATGAAGGCATAATCGATCCTGGAGAACGATTTGTGCGCGCCAGAGAAGAATGAGAAACCGGCCTCGTCGCCATGGAGTGAGCGCCATGTGTCCGTCATTCCCAGGGCTACGGCAAACAAGGCGAGTGGCGTAGAGGCGGGGCGGCCTCCGGATCTCCTATGGGATCTATCAAGATCGGTGTCCATGACCTCGTTAAAGTCCCCTCCTATCACCCACAGATCGGCCTCTTCCTCGAGGAGGACATGCCGCAGTTGAGACAGTAGTTCCTTTGTGAGCGTGGGAGGGGCATTTTTCACCCCAGACATCGGCGAGCAGCAACACATAGCGGCCTCGGGGGTCAGCTCTGACCTTCCTAACCTGTAGGGGGATGCGTTTGTGAACGAGGATCATCGCGCCCCTGGCGCCTTTCGTGAATCCGGCCTGGTAGGTGTGTGGGTAGTTGGACCTTTTGAAAAAATTGGAGTTCGTACCGATCAGGTGTGTTTCGTTTAAAAGAGCTATGTCCGGCGAGTAGCGATTAAGATATTGGAGCACCAGCCTTCGCTTTATGCAGGAGCCCAGTCCATTAACATTCCAGGATAGTAAGGAAATCTTGTTGGAGGTCATCCTATTTGCGTGGGTGCTGTGGCTCGTCATCTGGACGGATCAATGGCAGGTGCATAGTGTTCAGGGGAGCGCAGGGGTGCTCCCGCAGAGGAGACGCCAGTGGGTCGCTCCATGACGACCCGCCAGTCGCTTGGAGAGCAGTAGTGTTAATAGCCGTTTCGCCCGGAGGCCGTGCGCGCCCCCTTCGCCAGTGCCCGTCGGTGTCATGCCTTCTCGATCCATAAATCGGATTCCTTATATGCCTAAAACGCCCCCTTCCCCAACTGGGAGCACCTGTCGGCCAAACATCAAACTTATAACTTATTGAACTTCTTCGGGGTCGCCCGGACTGCGATAGCGCTTGCACCGCACTTGGTGTGGCGGCCGCTAAGTGAGCGCTCCCATATTGAAGTGTTGCAGAATCGTCCCCACATTGCGTAGAGTTTATCCCTTCTATGTAGGGTTTCCAGCCGTGTCGTCGCCTGCATTAGTTGGGGATCGAGGGGGCGAGGGCCGCTCGGGCCGGGGTTTCTGTATGGGCGGGCCCAGTGGTGTACGCCTCGCTCCAGGGCCCGAGAGGATTTGAGTTTCAAGCCAGTCCCATGCCTCCCTGGGGTTGTGGAAGAGGTAGGTGGTGCCCTCGTAGTAGACTTTGAGTAGTGCCGGGAAGAACAGGGCGTATTTGACTGATAATGACTGGAGTTTCTTCTTAACCGAGTCGAACGACTGGCGGGCCTTTTGGACTTCCTTGGTGTAATCGGGATAGAATCCAACCTTATATCCATTGTAGGTGATCGGGCCGGAGGCCCTTGCCATTTGCAGGATCGTATCGCGGTCCCGGTAATTGAGCAGCCTTGCGATCATTGTTCTGGGTGGGGCTCCAGGGGTAGGTGGGCCGGTGGGCACCCTGTGTGCTCTTTCTATGGAGAAAAATTTGGATAGCTTTTTAGGGCAAAGACGTGGGTCAGCCAGTCCTCCAGGAACAGTTCGGCACAGGGCCCTCCTCTTTCTCCGGTATTCCGAGGATCCTCAGGTTATTGCGCCGCGCTCTCCCCTCATTGTCCTCAGCGCGGTATTCCAGTTGGGAGACTTTCTGAGCAATTGCGGCGAGGTGTTGTTCCAGGCGATGGACGGTGTCTTCTGTGACAGACACCCTTTGTTCCGCCTCGCCCACCCTGGTGGAGAGGTTGCGTAGATCCTGTCGGATAAGGGAGACCTCTGAGGACAAGCCGCCAATTTTGAGTTCCAGCGACGTTCTCGAGTCCCCAATCGCCTTCATGAGATCGGAGAGAGAAATTGGGGGATCCTGATTCTCCTCACTGGCAATATCCTCTTCCGGGGTCTGCGCTCCCTGGCGGGGCCCTGTTGTGTAAAAGTCCATCTTACTTTGGAGAGTTTGGCGTTTGGATTTTTCTTTCCCCATGTCGTAGGTGGCAAGCCCAGTGTGGCAACCGGCACGGGTATAATACGAAGTTGGGCCAGGAGTGACACGAGGGGGCCCTGGTGCATTCAGGCCTCAAGGAGAGCGGGGCGAATGTCTCCGGGGTGTGGGTCTCTCGTACCGACTGGCGGGCAAGGCCGGTGGGGGGAGCTCACCCCGTAATTGCGTTGTCCTGGGGGAGCTGTCTCGCAGATCGACCCTCACATCCGTGCCCCCATCGCAGATCCGGTATGGTAAGACCCTGATCCAAGGGAGATGTCTTGGAGGGAGTGCGGGGTCGTGCCCCTATGAAGTTCCCAGGGTGGTTATTGCCTTCCACGGTCCACGAGAGTTCTGGTCACAGGCTGCCAGGGCCTTGTCGTCGGACCAGGGTAATAAGGGGTCGTGTGGGGAACAGGGGGGGGGGGGAAGAAGCGGGTTTGGCGTCTGGGGCTCACTCACACCCCTACCTGGCCGTGATCAGGTCCCCGCCGACGTGATGTCTTCCGGATGGGGAGCGCGGCACTAGATCTTCCCCGGTGTGCCGCAGCTCAACCCTGGGTGATCTCGATGCTGACATTTTAAATTGCTCATCACTTGGCAATTCAAAATGCCACAGCCAAACTGGAAGCTGGAGGGAAACTAGGTCATCCATCTCTGTAAAGCTGCCTGGTCCACCAATGCAGACACAGAATAGCCTCAAAACAACTCAACACTTGAAGAAACCATATGGCACCCTTCTATGCACTTCCTTTCCTTAACCCATCAAAATCTGCTCCAGAATCTTAGAATAGTCTGCACATCGATAGGTGGGGTATTGGGGGAGTTGTATTGGGTTTTCGGGACGCTAGAGGAGTACCTCCTCACATGCATCCCCACTGAAGGCAACCTCCTTAACTTCAACGACAAGCTCAAAATTACCCACGAACTGACCTGCCACCCCTCCGGTGAAAGAGCAGTAAGGGGGCACTGATCAGTTGTTTCGTTCATTCGTTCATTTTTTTCATCCATGCATTCCTTCATTCATTCTCTCCCAAAGAGGCCAAGTCAATCGAATAACTGTCACAAGGAAATAAGAAATGATAAATCTGCACAGCATGACACCATTGCCACTGTGCTTGTGCGACACATGTTTAGGGCAGACCGGTGGATAGGGTAATCGATTGTCTGATTCAGTGTTTGGACCCTGGAATGTCTGCATCTGTCTAGTACATACTTGGGGAGTCAACCCGTCTGCTAGCCTCTCCCCTACCAGGTATGCTATGGTACAGTTTCAGGGAACCCGTGGGCCCAGCGGGCTGTCCCTCACTAGCATTCTACTAGACAGATGCAGACATTCCAGGGTCCAAACACAACACTGTGAATCAGACAATCGATTACCCTATCCGGTTGTATACAATTGACCTCGGGAGAATTGACCTAATTTAGGTCAATTAGGACATGTATACGGAGGAAACCCCCCACCCAAAGCAAAACCCCTGAAAACCCCACCCAATCCCTGTATATTATTTATAATCCAAAACCAACCCAATACATACATAAAATAACTAAAATAATATAAAGGTCAATTGTGCAGAAGGTCAATTAGAACCACTATAATTAGGTCAATTGTGAAAAAGGTCAATTTGGGTAATACCATGGAGAATGCCTGGAACCCCCCTGCTTGGTTTGCCTCTTGCCTCCCAGAGTCTGCATGGGATCAGGCCGGGGAGGGATAGCCTTGATGGTCCTTGTATTCCCAGAATCTGTATGATCAGATGCCTGGTGTCCCTCAATCTATATAGGAGCATGCCTGGGAGAGACAACCTTGTAGATCTCTAGACTACTGAATCAGAATGGAGGAACTGCTACGTGGGCCCCATGGTACATGCCCAGCAAGGATAGCCTATCTGTACCGTTGACTCCCTGAATCTGTAAGGTAGTCTGTCTAGAACGGCCATGCTGGGTGATCGGGGCTCTGTTTGGTAGCATGGCAGATAAAGACAGGAGGGCGGGCCTTGTATGCACTCCCCTTCTCTTTGTTGTTCTTGAATGGGAAGGACAGACTGGATGGTGCTTGGCATACTTGAATGCCTGCGGCTCCTGTGTGCGAGTTACATGCCGAGGGATGTCCGAATCCCTGTATTTGTAATGTATATTAGGCCTGGGAGAAGAAACACCTGCCAGTGACTCAAGGCTCTCTTGGATTTCACAGCTGGAAGGGGCATTTTCCCTTTGCCTGCATTCTTGTTGCTTTGATTTCCTGCTTGATAACTTGCTGGGCAGAACATTGTATAATTGGGCCCGTCTACCTTTTATTTTGGGTGTCAGCGGACAACAAGGCGTTCATGCGTGAAGGGACAAGGGAAATGCTCAGGTCTGAAAGGAGATGGTAGGATTGGGTCAAATTGGCAAATAAGCGCATTGATAGAACTCTGCTAGATCTCATTGGGGCACTATATTTCAAGACCACAGTGCAGATCCGGTTTGCTGGCCTGTGATTTGGGTCTTGCCACTTTTAATGAACTTGCATAAACCCGAGGGCATGGCTCTGTTGCAAAGGGCAGGTAATCCTCCCCATGCACAGCACCTCTCGCACGCAGTATTTCATGAATTACCTGTGTCATACACAGTGCACGTGACCTGTCTGCTGCAGCGAGAGTGCTATTCACTTGTTCTGTGTGGGACCTGCAGCTGCCTAAACACAAATCAATGTATTCCTTCTTTGTCACTTATCAGACCCTTGTAAATCCCAAACATTATGATGCTGTAAATTGAGTGTACCCCCCCCCCCCATCTGCTTTTCAAACAGGAAAGTGAGGAAAGGACTATCTGCCCAGCAGAGCCTGAACACAACATCATGTCATGTTGGGGACAAGGATTATCATCTATTGATGAGAAAGCCAGTGGTACCCAGCAATTTATTATATACAAGTGACAAAGACAATGTATGCAGTGGTTTCTATCTCTGAAAGGGGTGAAGGGAGGGCAATCATTCTTTCAGCTTCCTACAGAAACCATGGGATCCTTCATCAGGGTCAAGAAGCACTTGGTCAAATGAATCTGTAGGGACCCAAACATGGGTTCTTTGTGCTGTGGTCGCACGGATAGCTGTGTAGCAGTAGCCCTATAATTATTTGTCTGTGTGTGTGATGTAACACTAACACTGTTTTCATTGTAGTTCCACTACTTTATGAATCAACTCAATGTGTGAAAAGCAGGTTTTCCTTTTAATATTGCAATTCAGGCATGCACAAAATACATGCTGCTCTAATAGCATAATTCGGTCTTCGTCAGACCTTTTCAGTGGTCCGCAAAGCCAATATATCAGCACTGTATGTATTATTAGTAATGAGAGGTAACAGCACGTGGTTGCAGTGGCCCCAAATGAAATGTAAATCTTGACAAAACGGTGAAAAGATTTTGCTAAAAAAGCTAAATGTTTGAAAGCATATGACAAAATTTGTTCACAGCTGTATTATTTTCTACGAAAAGGACAAAAAAATAAGTGAACACTTACATTGAAATGGGTCAGTGATACAAAAAAAAAACGTTTTAAGGGTGCTGGGGATGTGTAATCCCCAGTGTCCTTTTTTTCCCTTTCCCCTGTCTGTATTGCTTTACCTATTTCATATCAAACGCAACGTTTTTTTATTGCCATTTGTTCAGTTTCATAAATGTTTTATTTACAAATATTATTTTTTTAAATAGGGTTGGGAGGCCACAGATTTCATTGGAAGAGCCGAGCCATGAGGCCTCACTTGACTCTAAGAGCAAAATGCATACTGATTGAGCAAAATATGCCTAACTTGGTGTCTGCCTCCGCTTCCTTAAATATAAACCTATACCTGCCCCTCTGCCTCCTCAACCCCTCACAACAACCCAATAAGTGCCATCTTCCTCCCTACCCCCCCCAACAGGTGTTGGGCCCTGCTGGGCAGATAAACAGTTCTTTCCTAACTCTCCCGTTTGAGAAACATGTCTGTGTAACACACACACACATGCTTCTCAAACAGGAAAGTTAGGAAACAACTGTTGTATGAGCGAGCTGTGAGCAGATTTACTTTTTGCCCGCAGACAGTCTGCAGAACTTTTACTTTTGCACGCTGACGGCTGCAGCCTGCAGACTTATTTTTAGAGACACTGCACTGTGCAGGGCACAACACTTACATATTCTGGGGGGGATAAATGCGATTATATCCTCCCACTTAAAATTGTGGGGGGGGGATTTGTCCCCCCTATCCTCCCCATGGCTTACGCCCATGAGTACATGGCCTTTGGCCATGCACCCAACAGTCTAGGCCTTCAACACTGTCACTGCTACAGAATGGCACCATCCATTGCACCATGTCACCAACTTTGACTACCCAGATTCAGAGCACTACCACCAGCACTCCTACCCAACCTGCGCACCGGCATGTAACTATGTAGCGACAAATTGCACCAGTTACCATAATGTAGAAGGAAAACTCTCTCCTGCACCCCTCTACACTTTCATTCACATACCAGGCCCGTCCCCACTTCCATTCCCAAACTATTGTGTCACTGCCAAACTACCCACAATCGGTTCGCAACCTATGTCATGTACACTTCATTCCCCTTCAAAAATTGCTATACCACCATTCCCTGCGTAGAGAGGTCTGGCCAAACAGGCCATGGCGCAAGCTATCGGTCCATTGCGACACCTGCTTCCAATCACCACACAAAGTAGTGGCCTATCTAGCTTAACGCGACTTGACGCAGTACGCGTGAAAACTGCAGGCACTCCACCATCATCTTCCACCTACCTACCTATATCACATAAACCACTTCTCACTTCCCCACCCGTTCCTTCCTTTATTGCTGCCAACGCATTCCGTATGGTTCATTTTCCAGATCCTTTCGCTGCCGCACTGTCCTCCGAAACACGATGGCGGGTTTCCCAGAAAATTTTGACGCACACCACGCTTACCTGCAGCCAATCACCGGCTGCATCTGAACTTCTTCCAGAGCACGCCGTACCGCCAGCCAACGACACTTCTGTCCGCGGAGTGAACAGGGAAATGCGTCCGTGGAGCGAACAGTGAAATGGGTCTGCAGAGCGGACCGAGATATCACACCTTTTTTGGGACGTACATTTCAGTTCTCCAGCATTGGATCTTTCATGGATTCACATGCTTGGAATGTTCCCCGTCGTCAGGCTGGGAACCCTCGGTATATTTATAAAGGCGTTTTCCATAGGAAAAATGTCAACACTTCTGTGTCCTATCTACGTCGTTCCGTCTGTGTGCTACATGCGGATTGAAAAAGGTTTACGAAGGAGATGGGCACATGGATTGCCTGTATTGTCTTCATCCTCATCATTCTGCAGACAATTGTGAGATTTGTAAAGGCTTCTCACAGAAGACCGTGAGAGACCGTGATAGACATCTGGTGACGTGGCTGAATGACGGGGCGGCAGCGTACCCTTCCTCGGAGGTAGGCTCTACAGATAGTTTGGCCTTGAGATCTAAATCTCTGTTAGCTCCCCGCCGCTTTGTATCTGCAGAGCCGCTGGCGAAGAAGCCACGTTCGATGGATAAGTGTCCCTCTGAGAAACATTCTACGAGAGAATCGTCCTCAAAAGAAAGTTTGTCTTCCTCCTCGTCAAAAAGGACAGAAAAGATCTGTTAAAGACCTCCTCAGGAGACCATCACAGGTCCTCCTCGAGTCAAGATTCGTCGAAGCATAAATCAAGCTAAAAAAAGGCGGGAACTCCTCAGGAGCCTGCGCCACAACCACAGCTGTTGTCGACGGGAGTTCGGTCGTCGACGCTCATTCGCAGATTTCCTACAGTGCTTTCGATTCAGATGACGATTGAGAAGTTGGCATCGTCAACGGTGGACCCTCCGGAGGTCTGGCAACCGGAGGTGTACCATACGATCTTACCAGAGGCCCTGTTACAACAGGAATCGGCCTTCTCAATATCATCTGTGGAAGACGACCGTTACCAGGTGGTTGGTCCAAAAGATCTGAGACTACAAAGTGTCAATTCGTTGACGGTCTCGAGTGGGCAAAGTATCCCAGTTAAATCGTTTTTACTGAATTCCCAGGCGGTGTTGTCCTTGGAAGTGTTGTCCACATTGAGCCGGTTGGACGCGAAGTTGCCTCATATTGGTACACCTGCAGTGGTACCTACTACGCCGGCTGACGACGAACCAGGTCCGGCCCCGCGGTCAACGACCAGGGTGCCAGCATCCCGTCCGGTTAGTGAGGATCCTCCAAGCTCACACCCAAAGGAAGGAGAGTTACCAGATTCTGAGTCAGAACAGAGTCTTTTATGGACATATCGTCCCCTTCAAGAGATCCGACATGGGAATCTGAGGCAGAGGTGGAAGCTCCAAGAAGTCCGGCGGATGACATTGGTTCCTTCCACGCAATGATGGCCAAGGCATGTATTGAGTTTGGCTTGACCCCGGAGGAGGAAAAGAAAGACTGCTTCTTGTTTGATCATATGGGCAAGAGGAGGAAGTCTGTATTCTCGGTCCCCATTCTAGACCACGTCTGGCAAGAAGGATTACGAACCATGCGCCATCCGTTTTCAGAGCCTGCGGTTAAAGGTAGGCTGGAAAAGCAGTTTAAAGCTCCGGAGTCTACTCCAAAATGTTTGTCTGCACAGCCCTCCCCGGAATCGGTAGTATCGGTGGCTGCTGCTGCAAGAAAGGCAAGGTCACAGCATAAATACACAACTCCCCCGGACAACGAGGCCAGGAAGCAGGATGCCTTTGGCAAGAAAGTTTTGTCGATAGGAGCGACGATGGTAAAGGCAGCTAACTCACTGGCTATTATGGCGAGATATGACAGGGAGATGTGGCACAGTTTAGCCCCCATCCTGGAACATCTACCGGATGAGCACAGAAAATCTGCTATGTTGCTGGTGCGTGAGGGGGAAGAGGCGTCAAACCACTCAATTACCATCGCCGTAGACCTGGCGGAATCAGGTTTCAAACAAATAAACAACGAAGTGGTTTTGAGAAGACAAGCCTGGCTTAAGTATACAAACTTTAGGCCAGAGGTACAGTACAAAGTGCTCGATATACCGTGTGAAGGGGAGCAATTGTTTGGGGAGAAAGTGGACGATGCCTTAAAAGGCATGAAAGAAGACTCAGGCACAGCACGCTCTCTTGGAGCCCTACAGAGCAGCAGAACTTTTCAATCTCTTCGTCCCTTCCAAGGAGCATCAGGAAATTCCCGATTTGTGTCCTCCAGGACTGGGGTTTCGGCAGGCCAATGTACTCCTCTCAAAGCTATAGACTAGCTGCCCAGGCGACTCAAAGAGTCTGAGACTATCAGGCTTCGAGAAGACGAGGTTATTCATCGTCCACAAAAGACAAGCAGTCCAAGACCCAACAATGACGAGCTTCAGGACGTCCTGGGAGGCAGAGTCTCGCCGCGTCGACGAGTGGGAGAACATAACATCGGACCCTTGGGTGTTAGACGCAGTGAAACTAGGCCACTCTTTGCAGTTCAAAAACGTGCCACCGCACATTCCACCTGCGTTTTTCGGCGCAACCCCATCTTCAGATATTACAACAAGAAGTGGTGCTTATGCTGCAAAAAGGGGGTATAGAATTGTTCCAAGTGGCCGAGAGAGGTTAGGGAGTTTACTCCCGTTACTTCGTTGTCAAAAAACCCAATGGCAAGAAGCGACCCATTCTAGATCTCCAAGATCTCAACAAGACACTGAAAAGCCTGAAGTTCAAAATGCTTACGCTTCAGGAGGTTATCCGATCTATACACCCAGGGGATTTTCTGGCGTCGTTAGACCTACAAGACGCATATTTTCATATACCAATGCGTCGACACAGAAGATTTGAGGTTTGTAGTCGGACGAACCCACTATCGGTTCAAAGTACTCCCATTCGGACTAAAGTCATCTCCCAGGACGTTCACAAAATGCTTGGCTCCAGTAGCAGCTTGGCTACGAAGGAAAGGTCATCATGTTTACCCTTATCTGGACAATTGGTTGATAAGGGGGTCGTCGCTGATAATAGCACAAGCAAGTCTAAAAGCCACCATGCAACTTCTGCAGCGGTTAGGCTTTGCAATCAACTTTGAGAAGTCCTCCTTGACTCCCTCAAGGAAATTGGTGTTTTTGGGTGCGGAGTTCCAGACGCAGTCACGACTGGTAAAACCATCCTTGGAGAGAGTTTACAAACTCCGGCACAAGGCAAAGGAGTGGAAAGCCAACACCAGAGTGTCGGTAAGAAAATACAACACTACTAGGGGCCATGGTGTTGTGTATCGCATTAGTAAACTGTCGTCTCTTCATGAGACCAATACAAGAATTTCTGGCAGACCGATGGTCCCAAAGTCGGGGATTATGGTCAGAGAAATGGGCGATCACCAACAAGCTTCTACAAGCGCTTCAGTGGTGGCAACACTTTGACAATCTAACAAGAGGGATGCCCCTGCAGGAACAGGAGTTTCAGATGACAGTGGTGATGGATGCTTCTCTGACAGTATAGGGAGCCCATCTGGAGTCCCTGCAAGTGCAAAGTCGGTGGTCCCCGGAAGAGTCGACCCTTCATATCGACGTACTGGAATTGCGGGCGGCACGTTGGGCCCTAAAATCATTTTTACCAAGCATAAAGGGATTGGTCGTAAGAATATTGTCTGACAATACAACGACAATGTTCTACCTGAGGAAGCAGGGAGGTACTCGTTCCAGAACTCTCTCGACCAAAGCTCAAGAAATATGGCATTGGGCTCTCAAACAGAAGATCAGTATATTAGCTTACCACCTGCCAGGAGTAAAAAATGTACAGGCGGACTCTCAGCAGAGATGAATCAACTGCACGAGTGGGAGTTGAACGACCAACAACTGGCGAATATCTTCAGGAAATGGGGCCATCCTTCCTTGGATCTCTTTGCGACGAGAGAGAACAAGTGCACACAGTACGCGAGCAGATGGCCACAACCCGACTCACTGGGGGAAGCATTCTCCTTCCCGTGGACGGGCAAGTTTATGTATGCGTTCCCTCCGTTTCCACTCATCCTACAAACTCTACAATGGATTCACAAATACCCATGTCGTGTGATCCTAGTGGCCCCTTGCTGGGCGAGACAGTCGTGGTTCTCCGACCTACTCCAGCTGTCGATAACGCAACCAGTGAGGTTCCAGAAGATTCCGAACCTTCTATCTCAGGACAAGGGAGCAGTTTGGCATCATGACCCAGACGGCCTCAGCCTGACAGCCTGGCTCTTGACTTCTCCGAATTTGGGGCTCTGACCATTTCATAGGACTGTCGTCGAATTTTACAAGCAGCACAGGCTCCGTCCATGAATAATTTTTGGTGGCTATTACTTCGGCAAGACGACTTTCAGAACTACAGGCGTTAGTTATTGATCCTCCATACTTGGTTTTTCAAAGACAAAGTGGTATTGGCAACCAACCCTCATTTCATACCAAAAGTCCCAACTATATTCCACAAGCATTCTTCTATGGTACTGCCGACATTCTTTGCAACACCCTCATCTTCTGCGGAAAAAGCTGTCCATACATTGGATGTAAAAAGAGCTCTAAAGTTTTACCTCAATCGTACTCAAGATGTTAGAGGTACAAGACCACTATTTGTGGCTTATGGCCCTTTGGCAAAGGGAAAAGTTTGGTATTGTCGACGAACGCTTTTTGCCACTTGAAGGCAGGGAAACCTCTGGAAAAGCGTCCAAAGGCCAATTCAACGAGATCCACTTCGTAATCTGCGGCATTGTGGCCCGGTATCCCGCTGGGGGATATCTGTCAAGCAGCATCCTGGTTGGTGCCGCATACATTTACCCGGCATTATTGCCTTGAGCAGCGACATGCAGAGGATATGTAGATGGGACGAGCAGTCCTACGACACCGGTTTCAGTAAGGTAATCCCCATAGAGGGGTTTATCCTTCTATCAATGTATCTTAATTGGTTTTTACTGTTAATGTACCATGACTGGAAGTTGTTTCCATTGCTAAATGCATGTGTAGCTATGATGATATTGGTTTGCATTGCACACCTCCAGTTTAGGAGTACTGCTATACAATCTATTCTAAGCCTGTGATCCATGAAAGATCCAATGCTGCAGAATGGAATACTTTCTTACCTGTAACTCCTCCAGCAAGTGCATCTTCCATGGATTCACATGCTTCTGCCGTCCTCCCCTGCATGCAAACCTTATATACCCCATACTACTTTGGGGGTTAAAATCTGAAGGGAGCCACGGGGGCGGGGCTATTTATACCACTACATCCTATTGGGGCAGGTGTAAGTGGCCCAAAACGACGTAGATGGGACACAGAAATGTCGACATTTTTCCTATGGAAAACGTCTTTATAAATATACCGAGGGTTCCTAGCCAGACGGGGAATATTCTAAGCATGTGAATCCATGAAAGATACCAATGCTGGAGAAATGGAGTTGCAGGTAAGAAACTAGTCCCTTCTTTGCAACAAAAGTAGTGGTCTGATTTCCACCAAACATACAAAAGCACGCTTTCTGACCCAAGCTCCTGCCGCTGATGTAAATTTGGTGAAAATCTGTCCAGCTGTTCATGCTGTAGCCCTGTGCAAAGTTATTCCCCATTCAGTCTATGGAAAAAAAAAGTGGGACCCCCTCTATAACTTTGCCCCCTCCCCCCGCACAGACCCTCGCCCAACTTGGCAATAATTCCATATACTTTTTTACAAAGTTTGATGAGGATTTGTCCAGGGGGAGCGAAGTTATAAGCTGCTGAAAAAGTGCTCTTCCTAGGAGTTTTGCAACTTAACCATAACTACACGGCCCCTATCACAGGCCGTGTAATGTATATATTCTCTCATTACAGTGGTTTGGTTTCTGGTGCTGATAAAGGTCAATCCAGAGTTTAAATTGCACTTTTCTCAATTGTGAGGTGGTGCAATATGGTCCTCTATAATGGACCAAGCCCTAGTCAGATTGATTGCCAGTTCTCTGAACCAAACAACCAGCCCCTTCTGGGCAAGTTCAGGGCTCACACTAGGAAGGAAGTTCATGCAGCCCTCATAGGAAGCATCCTGGTATCTGAAAAATGCAATGCTTCAACCTGCCTTCGGTCCGTACCTTTAAAGCTGCATTGTATATATTCATGTGTGAGGACCAATTCCCAAGTGGGGATTTTTATTAAGTAGTTCTGATTTTTCTCATTTGCCCTATCTTCGTTTTTACTTCTGGCTCACCCAATAATGTAGAAGGAAAAACCCTTGTGGCCCTAGTCTTCCGTCATGGGTATCTTCATTAAATTCACGAGTGAATAATGTATCCCCTGAAAGAAATGGGGGATGTATGTGAACAGTAAGGGATAAGACTTTTGGGGCTGAGGGATGGGGATAGAAAGATTGGGATTTGTTTTTTAAGCAGAAACTGTGCAAAAAATGACAGGCAAGCGGTCTAAACTTGGGGGCCCACAGTCGGGTGGATAAATGACTAGGTGCTAGTGGCTGATGGGTCCATAGGAGGTCTGATTGAGCTGTTGCCCCAAACTCAGTGGTTTCGCAAACAGAGGTAGTGTGCAGAGACCGGAATGGTTGACCCTCTACCCCCGCCCCATAGTGGTCCTGTTTGTCTAGCGGTGTAAACATGGACGGCGTTCGCTCTGCCAACACCCTTGCTTGGGCCAAGGAATCCCCTTAAGGTAAAAGGAATGCCCAAACCCTATAAAGAGACTCCTCGTGAGGTAACCCTAGGGCAGCCATTCGAGCCCCCCTAGCCAGACCAGACCTGTAGCATTTATATGAAAGCCTCACCCTTTAAGGGAAACATTTTTGCAGGTGTTTGAAGAAATTGACTTCTTCCCTCAGTGCTGAGGCAGACGGAAGCTGCAAATTGTATTGCATACTCTCTCAGTATGTAGAAGTCCTGTGGTTTTTACCTGAGAAATGAAGCATTGGTTTGCACAAACAATAATCTAAGTGATCAGCCTCCTGGGTTTACCAGCATTACAGGGATCCCAAAGTTAGAATCCCCTGTGATTAAGACATAGCAAAGGTAACGGGTAGCCTCCTCATCTACTTACCAGAGGATTTGCAAAGTCCAAATTCACCTTCTGAAAGATCAGACTGATCCAAAGTGACACAGGCAATGGTGGCAGGGCCTCTTGGAGGAGAGCACCCAACCCTTTCCATGACCTCACTGAAATATACGATGGCAGCAGGCCTATATAGAACCTCGGACCAGCATCCACCTGCATCACATGACCACTAGCACATGCCCCAGACACAGAATAGCACAACCCGTAGTACACACCTGTCCTCAAGATCTGTAGTTTCTACCCCAGGGAAGGGGGGGGTGGGGGGACTACTATTGAAAAGCATCCAATTCAGTTTGGGGAGTTGGAAAAGGGAGTTTGACAGTGGTCTGAGAGATGAGCAGGAGGCGGGAGCTGGTGTTTGGAGGAAGAGGTTGGTGGAAGAGTCATCTTGAGAAGAGGATTGGAGGAGCACAGGTAATTGTCATCTAGAGATTGGTTATCTAGAGTATCAACATTTCAGGAAATTGATGGAGTTCACAGCCTTAACAAGAAACTAGTTGGGGGGGGGGGGGGGTGTCACAGCTACTATACCTAAGGTGGTGGGAGGAGAACAGGTACACCTTTTTAAAAAGCGATCAAGTTTGGATCCAGCAGACCAGGTTGTTTCATGGCAGAGACTAGAGACTGTGCCATGAGATATGAGACTGTGCAATCTCACAAAGGAGCAAATGCTCTCAAGGTTCAGCAGAGAATTACACTGGGAACACGGACCCTAGAACATGTGAAGCAGGCAACCAACTGATGGCACCACTCCACAAGCCCAGGTCCGTCCTGGGAAAGACTCACGAAGTGTCTGGACCTGTTACAGGAGACTGTGTCCAAGCCCGGAAACAAATTGGCTGTGGAAGGTGTACCAATGTACTCTGATCAGTGAGTGTTCAGGAACCCTGGATTCCTGCAAACCCAGTGCAAAGGCAACTGTTATCAATTGGACACTCCAGAGGTTTGATGGAGCCCTTGGTAAAAGATTCTTTAGGATTTAATGCATATTTACTGTACCTTTTTTATTTATTATTTTCAAAATAAAATGCTATTTTGTTTTTTTACTAAAACTTACCCTTGTAGCACCCTTTTGGCCGCTCCCACCAAACTACCCTGTTGAAGGCTAGAAATAGAAAGTGTTTACTCTTTAAGTGTTCAGAGATGCCACACACCAGCTGTCTGCAATACAGATACATATGGTAGATAACGAGGATTACAAGTGTGTACACTTTTTCCCCTGCTCCTGTTCTGCTCGGACCTAAAGTTAGAATTTATTTTTCACATAAACAATTAGCAATAACATTTCTAAGTTCTATTAGCTACGAAGTCGAGCATCCTGTTATTTGGCTAATGGAGATTTTTATTTTACCTGTCAACAACTTTGATAGTATAGACGTGCTATACTTTAAGACTTTGTCTTTACATACTTTTGTTTTGCAGCTATCGTTTTTGCCTTGCATTTAGACATATTCTAATGGATGACTCCTTTTAGAATGCTTACAGGTACAGTTTGAATCTGGAAATATTGAAAGCCCTGCAAGGCGCGACTCCAAGGCTAGGTTATTCTGTTTTCTGAGCATCGTAGGCCTGATTTATGCCAGATTTGATGTGTGTGTATTTCTGAGGCTTGTGGATCTGTTTAGATCACATGCTCTGCATAGGATGACATCTAGTGGGTAGTCTCAGAGTATTACAAGATTTGTTTTCGAAAGCGAATGTTGACAGGGTGTGTTAGTAATACTATCCCTAGTGTGACGTGTACTGTACCCATGGTCCTTCACGTGTTGATGTCTCTCAGATTGTTTCTTCTGCCATTGTGGTCGGTCGCAAGTTGCAGAGTTGCTTTCCAGGCTGATGCCTTTGATTAGTATGTTTATTCGTAGACTTCTCTTTACCGTCCACTTTTGGTGCAGTGTCATCCAACTGCTCAATAATCCATCGACGGACAACCCCATTGTTGACAAATTCACTGAATCAACCAGACAGTCTTCACGGGCCTCAGCCCTTACAGTAGGGAGAGAGGAGTAGGTTTACCATACAGATTCCTTTAAGAGAATGCATATTCTGCCACCCCTTTTCCCTTTTTCTTGCTTAACTGCTTTCTCCGTTTTATAATGGGGGGGGGGGGGACTGTTTAAACTTTGCCCTACATGCCATAGAAAATTCCTATGGAAGTACACTCGCTGAGTGTCAATTACCGTCTCCCTAGGGATCAGGGAAAAGGGGTGGTAGAATATGCATTCTATAAAAGGAGTCGGTATGGTAAACCTCTGCCAGATAACTGTACGCAAAGCATTCACTTGGCTACACGCGCGCACCTGCGCCCAATGCAGGAATGGTTAGCAAAGCAGTGGGATGATCTAGTAGTGGTTTCGCTAACTCTGGTACAGGCTCTTCGCTGGTGGTTCAGGGACAACCTGCTATAGGGAAAAGTCCTGTGTTCAACCAGTACAAGCGATCCTAACTACAGATGCCTCACTTGCCGGATTGGGGGGAGGGCTCACTTCCACCACCACACAGCCCACGGCCAGTGGAGACACGCTACAGTCAAAAGACACATCAACTTCCTGGAACTTTTGGCAGTTTTCAATGCTCTTCAAGCCTTTCAGCAACATCTTATAGGTCAAACAGTGCAAGTACTAACAGACAGCACCACTGACATGTTATAAATAAACAAGCAGAGAGGCACAAACTCTCTGTCCAGGCTATCCCAAAAAATATGGAAGTGGGTACAAACTTGTTCCGAACGACAACACGTTCCAGGGGCACTCAATGCTCTGGAAGACACACTAAGCAAGTACCCTCTACCAGAAGAACACGAGTGGCAACTCGCTAAAGATATCCTTCATGGTATATTCTCCCAATTGGGTCATCCCCCCCCCCTCTCTCTGTTGGATTTGTTCGCCACAAACCTAAATGCACAATGCCAAGACTTTGCATCCAGTTTTCCCAACCAGGGCCCAAGGGGAACGCCCTATGGATGAACTGGTCAGGAAAATTGCCTTACACTTTTCCTCCATCACTCGGCAGGATTGTGCATAAGATGCACCAGGAACAAGCCACTCGAATCCTGGTTGCTCCTATTTGAGCAAGACAACCTTGGTTTCCACATCTGCTCAAACTGGTGATATGTGACCCAATCAATCTCCTGTGCCCCTACAACATGCTAACACCGAATAACAGAGCATCCCTCCACCCTCATCCTCAATCTATGAACTTGGCAGCCTGGCTCCTGAAGTCTTAGAATCTGGCCACCTAAATCTTCCAAAGAGGTGTATGGATATCCTAAAAAAGGCATGGAAACCCAACACCAGACACTGCTATTTCAACATGTGGAACAGATTTGTGATATGGTGCACATCACAAAACTTGAACCCGATCGAATGTTCCCCAGCTAACATTCTACATTACATGCTTTACCTACTAGACAGTACTTAACTCTATCAAAGTACACCTGGCGGCTCTGTCGGCTTACACCACTTCACAAAACTAGGTGTTTTGGTTTGGTGGAAAGTTCCTGTCATTAAAGCATTCATGGAAGGGGTAAAGAGGCTATACCCTCCCGTCTCTAGCCCTCTACCGGGTTGGGATCTTATGTTGTGCTGTCCACGCTCGTGGTTCCACCCTTTGAGCCTATGCACAAAGCCAGCCTAAAACATTTGACTTACAAAACTGCATTCTTAGTAGCCATCACCTCTAAGACGAGTCAGTGAGCTACAGGCGTTGGCCGTACAAGACCCTTTCTTCACAATACACAACAAGGTTGTCCTCGGGACACATCCTAAGTTTTCACCTTTTTTTCACATGGAACATTTCAAAGTTCCATGTTAATCCATAGAACTTCCTACCTTCTTTCAATATCCATCCAACTCAGCTGCGAGAAGCCTCCATGCACTTGGAGGGCAGTCTTGTGCTATGTGAACAAAACTAAACTCGTAAGGAAAACAAACCAACTCTGTTTCAATAGCACGTGGGAGAGAGGGTGCTCACGTATCGAATGCCATCTCCTGCCATCTCCAAATGGATAGTCAAGTGCATACAGCTCTGCTATTCCCTAATCTAAAGAGTTTTACCTTTCACTCCCAGGGCTCTCTACCAGAGGTACCGGCCCTACCTTAGCCTTCATTGCAAACGTCCCTCTAGGCGCCATTTACAAAGCTGTTACATGGAGTTCCATTCTTTCACACAGCATTATTGTGTTGACTCTCACTCTAAAGCAGATGCACAGGTGGGACAGCTGGTTCTAAAACATCAATCTGCCGCTGTACCTTCTCACATCCTTCTCCAGATACTGCTTGCTAATCTATGCAGAGCATGTAACCTAAGCAGATCCACAGAAGGGATAAATTACTCCCTGTAATCGTATTCCTGATGCTTGTATCTCCTTAACTTTGCGGAAATCTGATGGGGCCATATACTTAGTTCACAACGCTGCGTGAGGATTTTTCCAGGGTGGGCATAGTTATAAGCCACCCAAAAAAGTGCTCTTCCTATGGGTAGAGCAACTTAACCACGACTACACGGCCGCTACTGCAGGCGTGTTTATATATACATAGCGAAAAAACTGTTAAAGGGATGTTCTGGTTACAAATAAAATTGAAAACTCCAGAAATACGCCAGTTATGGTAGGCTAAGCAACCATACCTCGTGCCACCACTGTGCACTGCTAAGACTAACACCCAGGACATGAAAGATGACATCAGAAATGTAATTGATGACCTCACTGATATCGCATATCTAGGCCACTTGTTTTTGTTCACTTACATATTCAGGCCAGTTGGTTTTGTTCATGGACAGTTTGAATATAAATATTCAAAAGGTGCTATATCTAGACGTTAACCTTCTCGTATATTCTTAACGTACTTTCGTTGGGGTTTGGTCTCCGCTGATGGTGCACATGTATGGGGCAATAAGCAGGCATCAAGCACAAAATGTATTTGTGCACATGAAGATTAACTTTAATGTTGACCTTTTCTGGTGATGTTGTTTCTTCCTTACTTTAGTTTCCCTGTATGTACCTCTGATTTGTCTGCATTGAGGGTCTTAATGTTTGTTTGTACTAGCCCAAGTGTGTAGCAAGTCTTGAATTGTTTGCCATTTATTCCATGCTTAACATTACTCAAAACTCTAAGGTAACATTCCTAATTTTACTATCCAAAATTAACAGATTAAACATATTGTACTTCTATGGTGCATGCTTCAGCCATTGCCTATGTGTATTTATGATTGGGTTCCTGTATTAACACTCCAATATAATGTTTTGCTTAGATGAGTACATTATTTAATACATTAAGTAGTTCATAATAGGTCTCTTGATCTGACATCTTGTTACCAACATTATAAACACAACCCATTGTAGGGACTTAATCAAAATTAATTTCATATGTGATGTCATCAATTGTGTCCTCAATGACATTTGTGATGTTATCTGTGTCCTGGGTATTAGTCTTGGCAGTGCACGCTGGTTATGGTTTGCTTAGTTCACCATAACTGTTAAAGGGACGTTATAATTGCAAGTAAAAATGTAAACCCCCTGAAATTCGGCAATCTTTTTTTTCTGTAAATTTGATAGGTTTTTGAGTTAAAATGGTTCATGTTACATCATTTTATATAAGTTAATAATTCCTCTTAACATATGAAAGAACTGTAAACCTCCTTTAACAAACATATTTTTTGCACTGCATACTGATGAGTGTCGTTATCAGCAGTGCATGCTGGGGATGCAAGTTATGGTTGAATTGCCTAGGGAATGTGGCTTGACCATTACTCTAGCACCACCATACCACCCATGTTATCAACTGCACCTACCCTGAATACTAGTTCAGTGTCCACTATACCCTCATAATGTGACCAATGGCCAGTGCTCATGGCTAACAGCCATGGCCAGTCTCCACAATCCCTGGGGCATGACCTTCGGCTATGCTGCATTCCCCAATTGGCAAATTAGAGTAAACCTTTATCCTTGCTGAGGGTCAGGCCCATTTCCCATTCACCAAAGGGATCACTTTTTTTTGTACCTACATTGACACTTTTCAAGAAATAAAACTCTGACAAAATTGCAAAACCATGGCTTCAGGTCCTTGTCAAGGTTCCTTGCACGAGTTTTCTGCAAATCCGTCCACGTTTTTTTTTTTTTTTTTTTTTTTTTTTTTTTTTTTTTTTAAAGTGTCAAAATGTACATACCAAAAATAATCAAAACTTAGCTCCCACTTGACAAATTAATTCATACTTTGCATGAGCATTCATGGTTGTGTATGTTTCTGAAAACATGTTTGCACATTTGTCAAACATCAACAAAGTTATAAGCCATCTAAAAATGTTGAGACCCCCGCCCCCTCTAATTTTGCCCCCTTTGACAAACTCCCATCAAACTGTGCAGTAACATTCAAATCTGGGTTTAAAATAGTTTTGCAAACTTTTGTGCAGTTTTGTCAAACTGCACCACATTTATAAGCCTATCAAATATTTTGGGAACCCTCCTCTAATTTTGCCCCCTCTTGGTGAAACGGCACCACACTTTGCAGAACAATACAAGGTCTGGTCTAAAATGATATTGCAGAATTGCATGCAGTATCATTTAGTGGCACCAGTTATATGCCATCCAAGACCTGCTCTTCACTGACCCTATAATGCCGAAATATGCATGGATGTCCCCGAACATCTGTGATTGTGGATTTCATAGAAGAAAAACGCCTGATTTTTGTTTTCTTACGCCCATATCGGATCCCATCCTCATCACCCCAGAGATGTTATTTGTTTGCAGTAAAAACAAAAAACATTGCACTCGTCAATGTCCTTGGACTACAGGCGCTGATCGTGAATCCATCATGGCGTCCATTTCTAAAATGTTGGCGCAGCTCACGTTTTTAATTGACAAATCTACAAGCACATATGATGTCTGCGAATGCATCTGTGGACCCTGAGAAATGAGGCTGCGAACTGCACCAAGATATATTTTTCAGAAAACTACCGGAAGGATTTATACCAAATTTCTAAAAGCACTCTTTCGGGGACAAGCCGCCGCTCCTGGCGCAAATTTGGTGAAAATCCGTCTAGTGGTTTGGGTGGTAGATGCGAGCAACATTCTTTTATTTCATTTTCGTTGCGTTTGAAGATTTCCACACATTTCTGGATTGCCCTATAACTTTCCCCCTGGCCCTGGGCGAAAACCACATCAAACTTTGCAACGCCATTCTAAAGGGGCCATTTCCTTTTTTTTGCAAAGTTTGGTGAGGATTCGTCCGGGGGGAGGGCAAAGTTGTAAGCCGCCCAAAAAGTGCTCTTTCTATGAGTTGAGCAACTAAACCATATCTACAGGGCTGCTGCCGAAGGCCCTGTAATATGTATGTATACAGAGTATTACATGATTTATTTTCTAATATGAAATAGGGACATTGACTGGGCATTCCTGTAATACTATCCCGACTGACATTTACTGTAGCCATGATCCCTCATGCGTCGAGGTCCTACGATTGTTTTTTTTTTCCATCATAGGGTTGGTTGCACTTCGCAGAATTTCTCGAAGCTTGCTTGTGATTGAGCACACATTCAAGAAATATTTGAAAGATATTTTATTCTAACAAATTTACTGATCTCTCAAAGGAGCATGATGACCACAAGAGACTGTAAGCGGCGGATAGTGGTTTTGGAGATCTGCATGCTACAGCTACAGACTTTGTTGGCCTTCACAATAGCGTGTGGAAAACGCCTATTATAGTTGAGGAGAATGTCTCCTTACATTACCCTAGTAATATCTTGCTGTGCCCAAGCTTTTGACATAGGATAATACCCCTTTTAAATTCTGCTCCACGTGCAACACAAAGTTTCTGTGGCAAGACAGTCTACAACTTTATTCCAAGGGACCACCGGGAAGACAAATGTTGGTTGTGTAACATTTTTAAGCCCAAAAACGCAAAGACTGGGTGGTCGAAATGCTTGGCCACTCTGGAGGAGCATGTGACGACGGCTGTGTACACTGGAGGCAGTTTTTGGGGTAAGATGCTCCTTCCATCACCTGAATTGCTGCCACCAACTAACTGGGGTTTGCCGCGCAATTGGGTCCCGCAATGGGCAGGGTGCGCTCAACTAGGATGCAAAAAGGGGGTTGGAGGGGTTGAGGAGGCCTCAAGACAGGCTGTCCTCCAGGGCTCGGATATTTCTTCCTCGGATGAGGACCAGGAGTCCATTCACATGATCCTTAAGGAGGTGGAGGATGACTACGGAGGAAACACTGACTAGGATGGTGGCGGAAATCCCAACAATGACGCAGGGCCTAGTAGGTCATCCGCCCGACTCCGCAGAGAGATGAATCGCTGGACATCCTTTCGACCCTGCACACGCTGGTGTCAGAATTTCAGAAAAGGATGCCGACAGCCCTGGATCAACCTTCGGCGAAAGAGGAAGCGGCACCCTACGCCGCTTGCATCAACCTCCACAGAAGCGCTGCATGCCTTCCTCTTCACCCCTCCCCCTGAGGGACCCGGACACAGCCACAGCGGGCGGTTCGCCGCTGCCAAGGGCTTCTCCACAGGACGAGGTGGGTTTGTTTAATGCAATGGTCGCCAGAGCATCCAAACTCTTCCCACTGATGCCAAACGAGACCAAAAAGGAAGGTTTCCTCTACAAGTAGTGCAAGGCCAAATGGAAGACCATCATGGTGGTGCCTTTCCTGGATGACATTTTGGAGGAGGGCCTAGCCTTGTTGAAGAACCCGGCCAAAAGAGGCTGGAGAAAAAGTACTGGGCACCGGAGGCCACACCCAGGTGTCTACGATCGCAGCTGTCACCGAACTTAATAGTTTCGACAGCTCCAAGGAAGAGGTAGTCTAACTCCTCATCCTATGTCCCTATAAACAGTGAGGGCATGAAATTGGATGCCGTGGGGAGAAAGGTCATCTACTCTGCGACATCGACAGTCAAGTCGGCCAACACACTTGCAATTCTGGCCAGGTACGACAATTAACTGGGGTATAAAATGGCCCGGATTCTGGAGTTCTTGCCCGACGACAAGCTAGTGGAGGCGTTCTCCATCCTCCAGGAAGGAGCAGTGGCATTGGACCGCTATCAGTGGCCCTGGACATCCCTGACATGGGTTTCCGGCTGATTGGGAACAGTATCTGCTTCCGTCGTGGCTGGCTGAAAGCCACCGATTGCCGCCAGGAGGTCCAGATGAAGGTGCCGGACATGCCTTCAACGGGGGCAACCTCTTTAGGAAGGCTGTCGATGAGTCTTTGAATGCCATTAAGACTGACACAGAGATGGCTCATGCCCTGGGCACTCTTCAGCAACACTGCTCTTCCTTTTGAGCCTCCTGCGGGAAGTCGAAGTAATTTGGCACAGGGAGGCCGGGGGCCCTAGTCATACAGTCAACCCTTCCCTTCCACGACCCAGGTGGCCTCCAGGCCGTTTCAAGGCTTTTGGTGGAAGTGGCCCGCACCACTGTCACCCCCAAAGTGTATTGCAGGCGCTGAAGCAGAATTGAACCAAGACGTGGGCCCCCACCCATGCACCCTGGTGGGAGGCCGGCTGGCGTGCTTCATCAGCGAGTGGAAGATCTCCACCGACTGATGGGTACGGGATGCTCTCACCCACGGACATACCCTGGAGTTTCAGCAGAAGTGTCTGTGGATCCCTCTGGTGATCCCACAGGAGCAGCACATCCCTTTGCTCCTGCAGGAAGTATGGGCCATGCTAAGAAAAGGGGCAATAGAACTGTTCCAAGAAAACTCTCGAGTCTACTCCAGATACTTCTTGGTAAAAAAAAGACCACCGGGGTCTGGCCCATTCTAGACCTGCATCGTCTCGAAGTACCTCAAGTACCAGAATTCAGGATGGTCACATTGCAGCACACGCACTGCCAACTGGAGGAAGGGGACTTCTTGACGTCACTGGACCTGGAAGACGCCTACTTCCACGTCCCCATCCATAAAAAGCATTGGAGGTTCCTGAGCTTCGTGTTGCATGGAAGACACTACCAATTCAAAGACCTCCCCTTAGGGCTGAAGTCGGCACCCAGGGTGTGGCGCCAGTGGCTGCCCGTCTACGTCTTCAAACGACATGCATTAAGGTATATGACCACCGCAACCTAGGGCGAGACCTTCTGGCCAGGGTTATAATAGGGAACACAATGGTAGTTTTGGCAATTTAAAAAGTCACAATTACCTCATTCCTGCTCCTCTTTTGTGTGCTACTATAATAGACGTTGACAGGAAGGTCTACATCACCAGATTAGGTGTATTGCTTAGAAAACATGCCTTGTGTTTTTTTGACACCATGACAGAACACTCTGTTCCTGGGGGCCAGGCTCAACACATTGTCACTGAAGACCGCCACGGTGTGGACCCTCAAGTCGCTGCTTGGCACAATGTCATTGTGCATCTTCCTGTTCTGGCTCTGCAGGTTACGGATGCAACCTTCAAGAGTTCCTGGATGCTCGCTGGGTCCAGGTGTCCGGAAGCTTCGCAGACAAGATTCCTCTTGACAGGAGTTCTGTTGTGCGATGATGTGGTGGAGCATACACACTAACATCGCAAGAGGCACGGGGTTCCAAAGACCCCTACCCCCATACCAGCAGGCGGTCACCATGGACGCTTCCCTGAAGGGCTGGGGAGCCCACACCGGACGTCTGCACGCAAGAGCCCTGTGGCTGCTGGAGGAGAAGGATCTCCACATCAATATCCTGGAGCTGCGGGCAGTGTTCTGGGCCCTCAAGTCATTCCTTCCGTTTCTGAAGGGCAAAGTGGTGAGGCTCTTCATGGACAACACCACCACGATGTTCTACATCGGGAAGCAGGAGGGCACGCAATACCAGTGCTCTGCAAAGAGGCACAGGACTTGTGTCACTGGGCGCTCAACCAGGAGCTGTTCCTCATTCCCCTTCACCTGGCGGGAGTCAAGCACCCCATCGCTGACTCCCTCAGCAGGGAGTAGCGCTCCTGTCACGAATGGGAACTTTGGCAGGACCAGGTGGACCACATCTTCCTCAAATGAGGCAGACCCCATATGGACCGGTTTGCGACATGTCGGCAAACTCCAAATGCCAGAGATTTGCCAGCAGGTTCCACCAACCGAGGAGCATGCGAGACGTGTTCTCCTTCCCGTGGGAAGGCCTGTTCCTGTACGTGTTCCCCTGCTGCGAGTCATCAACTCAGTTCAGATGCAGGATGATACTAGTCAACCCTGCGTGGCCTAGGCAGATTTGGTACCCGGACCTTCTCAGCCTGTCGTTGCCTCCGGTCAAGCTGCCAGTGGTTGCAGATATGCTCAACAGAGAAGGAAATGCAATCCTGCATCATGACCCTGGATCGCTTATCCTGAGGGCTTGGCTCGTGCAGCTCTACAGAGGACATGAGTTGCCAGCGGAATGCACAACTCTTAAGTGCTACCGGCACACGTGGAAGCATTTTGTGACATGGTGCTGGTCACAGAAGATCAACCCTTTGAGGGTCACGGCCCCACAGATTCTTCCATACTTGGTGTCCTTGGCCAAGGCAGGACTGGCAAACGCCTCTATCAGTGTGCATCTGGCAGCTATCGCTGCTACACCAGGTCTCCGGGACAATCTTCTCTTTGGTCTCATCAAGGATTTCCTCAAAACACGGTTTACATCCCTCCCGCCAGTGAAGGCTCCTGCACCGGCGTCGGAATGCAACGTGTTGCTAATGAGGCTCATCAGGCGTGGGGGCCGGGGGAGGCCTTCCAGCCTATGCACCAGGCTATCAAGTTCCTCTCATGGAAAACTACTTTCCTGCCATCACCTCTACCATGAGGGTGGGTGAAATCCAGGTCCTCTCCTGCAAATGGCGATATCTGACTTTTCACGAATCAAAGGTGTTGCTACGGACGCACCCCTCCTTAATACCAAAGGTTCCATCGGAATTCCAGCTCAATGTGCCTTTGGTGTTGCCTGTGTTCTTTCTGAAACCTCTGTCCCCGGCTGAAAGGACTTTACTCTCTGGACGTTGATCATGCTCTGAAGTTCTACGTGGCACGCACAAAGAGTTTTCGCAAGTCGTCTCAGCTGTTCATGAACTTTGGTCCTGTGAACCATGGGAAGGCTTTGTCCAAGGCTTCTATCTCAAGATGTCTCTACGGTTGCATTACTCACTGTCATTAGTTGGCGGACCGACCACTGCCTGAGAGCCCATTCCACCAGAGTGATCGCTGCAACGATGGCGTTCGTGTTTGGTGTGCCCCTGTGGGACATCTGCAGGGCTGCTAGGTGGAGGTTCATGCACACCTTCACGAGATTCTGCTGAGTCGGCCGGCATTCCACAGAGGAGTTCTGGGTCAGCCAAGCAGTGCTATGCAACCTGTTTGCTTGAAGGTAAGCCTGTTACGGAGGGAGAGTAATTGCTTCTGTTGAGCCTTGCCACCTCCCCTGGTTGTGTAATGTTGTACTGCTATCAATTTGATATTCAAGAGCATGTGAATCCATGCCAAACCCCATGCTCGAAGTAACCCTTTACTTACCAGTAACTATTCTCCAGCATAGGTCTGGCATGGATTCACATGCAAAGCCTCCCTCCTAGCCCTCTGCGGCTCTTCTTGGTCATACTGCCACTTTGCGTGCTTACCAAATCTGAAGATGGCTGCCCGAAGAGGGGCTTAGGGAGAGGGCCGTCATTGGCTGGGGGCAGTATGACCCAGAGTACAGTGATTGGTTTAGAGGAGAAATACAGTTTGTATGTGAAAGTGAAAGTTTTTTTCTTTTACTGAGGATTCCTGGCCTGACGGGGAATATTCATGAGCATTGGAATCCATGCCAGACCCATGCTGGATAACAATAGTTACAGGTAAGTAACAATCTCCTGGGGGTGGGGGGTGCGTGGCTTGGTGGCCATGCGGTAGGAAGCATTGCTGGGAAGCTCCTACGAGATCCTGAACAAGATCCGGCCGAACTGGCTTAATACAACTTAAAAGGCATCGAAAACCAAAGAAACAGACGTCGGAACATCTGTAAACCACTCGCAGAGCCTCCCGGAAAAAATCTGAGCCGGGATCATGAAGAAAACCGCAGCTGAAGACACTGCTCGCCGAAAACAAAATGGCGAGCACAAGCAGCCAACTCGCTTGAGTGTCAGCGCTTCGTGACTCGGGAGCAAGAAGAACACAGGCAGAGGGCAGCTGGCCGCGGTCAACCATCCAGCACAGCGTAAGACATCTCCTGGAGGGACGGACATGGATGACCAGGCCGTGGGAGACGTGATCCCGGGAAAAGATCCCATGGTGCCGACAGACACTGCAGAGGGATGGGGCCGAGAGAACCCCAATGGTGAGGCTGTGCGCCCGGAGGGGAACCCAGGGCAGGGTGTCCCCAGGCTGCACAGTTGAGAACCCCCCCATCTGATAAAGGCGCAGCAGCATACTGACCCCGTTACTGTCCCCCCAGAGCTGCTCTGCCTGAAGGACTCAGCTGGCGGAGCAGAGCCCGGGTGGGCCAGGCAGGTTGGACGGAAGCACCCAGCAACGCAGGGAGAAGCGGAGCAGGGCCCAGGAAGTGGCAAGCACCAAAGGTAGTGCAGAGGCCAACTAAGGTGGAGAGGGCTTGCCCGGGGAATGACAGCAGGCCCCGAGCCAACGAGGAACACATGCTGGAAGGGCAAATGCAACCATTGAGGTGCTCAGAGGACAACATTAACTGCTGGCGGAGAAACCACACTCCGCAATCGTAAACCCAGAGGCCGGGGGGAGGCATAAGAAAGAGAGAAGGCCGGTAACGGAGCCAAAAAGGAGAGCAAACCCTGTTGCACCAGCGTGTGGTGATCCGTGGCACATGGAAGAGTACACGCTGGGAAGAATATGCAATACCAGGTGAGGAGACTGGGCTAAACTTAGAGGGGGGGTGCACAAGAAACGAGAGCTAACACACAGTGGGGGAACACAAGCCACATGATAAAAATATCCGGACAATAAGTAGAATGAGACCGTCACCCACCCGCCAAGTTCAAGTGGCTAGTGCCACGGGGAAGAACTACTATGGCACATCAAAGTGCACGAAGGGGCCGGCCTAGGCTCCACACAGGCATTAGAGAGGGTAAGCGCCCCTGGTGCCGACTGCACAACGAGGAGCCAAAGCAGTATAATTGTCAGTGAGGTTCTCCCCACAGTTTGGGGGGAGCACAACGGACTATAGAAGAGTTGGAACTTACATCTGGAAAGTTTAGAGAAGCGAGCCCTGGGCACCCGGAGGTCAGAGCTGGGGGCACGAACGGACCCAGACCCACTAACCACCACGCAGGGTAGACGCGGGCACGACACAGACCTGAGTGGTTGCCTACAAAGAATGCCAAACCGGAAAACACAGGGAAAATCCAAACAAACCATTATGGACGCCTTCACTAAGACATCCGGGAACAAACAATCTGCTCAGTCAAACACAGCGATGGCTACAGCAAGTGCAATACAACAAGCAGGAAGCACGAATGAAGGACTGATCCTAGAAGCAATCGCTGCCTTGAAAGCGTCCTTGAAACTAAAATGGACACAGCAATAGGTGCCCTCAAGGCATACTTAGAAAATAAACTAGACACCGTCATGGCAGATGTGGGCCTCCTCCGCCAGGATGCCCGGAATCTGACAGAGTAACGACAATGGAATAGCAAGTGCAGCAAAACACCATTGATGTCACCGTCACACAGACACCGATGTCGGAGGTAATGCAGAAGATCAAGATCCTTGAACAAAGGGCGGAAGATGCGGAAGGAAGGGCACAGAGGAACAATATCCACATAGTCGGGCTTCCAGAGGGCGAAGAAGGCAGAGATCACACGGAGTATGTCGAAACCATGTTGGTTCAGGAGATCGAGGCCGGAGTACTGTCTCAGGGCTTTGTAGTAGAGCAGGCGCACACAGCCTTGACCAAGACACCTCGGCCAGGTGCCCCTCCAACAGCGATTATTGCCAGGATCATGAACTTTAGGGCCGGGGAGAAGATACGGTCATTCTCAAGAGAAGGGGGGTGGTGATTACCATATACCTAGACTACACAGTTATGGTCCAAAAACAGACCGAGGTTCGGTCCAACAAAAGAGCGCTTCAGGACGGCACGAGTGCGTTACATGCTTTTATACCCCGCCAAACTCAAGGTAATACATCAAGGGAAATCGTGCTTCTTTGACTCAACCGAAGAAGCCAGCAAGGCATCCCCCAGCAAAGGCAGAGAAATGTGAATAACAATGAGAACCAGCCCCGGCGAAAGTAGCGTCGACTCCCAGGAATAAGACGTCAAGCATAAAGTAATTTAACTAAGCCAGATGGATAGTAGGAAGGAGCGACAGGCTCCAATCCGGCCTTGAGGGCTAAGGAGAACCACACCCCCAGAGAGAACATTCTGCAAGTATGGATGCCAGTTTGGAGGCATCACGCTGCAGTGAGCCGGCTCCACCTCGGTGGACACAGGGCAAGCAGAAGTGAAGAAGAGCTCCTCGCAGAGCATTTCTGGGATAAGATGGTAGCGGGCCAAAGTGCAGTTTTGACATCAGCGGTTGTGCGCGTTCTTGGTAAGACCGCGTCTTAGTTTGTTCCAAAGTAATATTCTGGGCACCTCGTTAAAAGCTTTTGCAAGATCCATCCATGCTCCATACAAAGGTATGGAGCCTTTTCCCGTTGACTGTTCAGTAAACAAGTTGAGGACCAGGCCATTGAGGGCTGTTGACATTTCCTTACGAAAACCTGTTTGAAATTTGGATAAGATCCTTTGCCTTTCTGCCCATTGAGACACCTCCCTTAGTAGGAGCTTCATAAAGATCTTACTTTCGATGTTGAGCAGGGCGATTGGGTGATAGTTTGCTGCTGCTCGACAATCCCCACTCTTCAAAATGGGGATCACAAGGGCTACTTTGCATGATGGAGGAAAATTTCTCTTTCTAAGGATCTCACCAAATAGTGCAACAGGCAGGACCACATTTTGGGCTAATTCCTGAGGATCTGGTATATTAGGCTGTTCGGGCCTGCCGCTTTGGAGTTCGAGGATCTAAGAATATCCTCAATGTCCCCCTCATTGATGTTCGGGAGCCATGGAGTGTCAAGTTCAACTCTGAACTGCCCCACCCTGGGTCTTTGAAAACTGCTGATAGGTGCTCCACCCATTCTACTTCTGCAACTAAATTGCACAGGGTACTACTCCCATTACCCTCAAACTGGCTGACAACAGACCAGAAATTCCTGGCTTTTCCTTTACTAAACAGTTTCAACATCTGCTCCCCGTCCTTTTGTATTCAGGAAGCATTATAATTTCTTGACCAAGATTTCATTGTTTTTTCTCTGTTGGTTTCAACTTTCTGATTCTCTAAACTTAACCCTGCCTTTTCTTAATAATGCGTAGGGCCTTTCTTAACTCTTTTTCTCATCTGGGTATCGTCATCAAAGGCATGGGTGTGCTTTTGGTGTGAGCTGGCTTCTAAATCACTTGGTGCTGAAGTGGTCCGGATGAACCTAGTAAAGTTTTCCGGGTAACACTGGGTCTCCCAATTTAATCTCGGTAACATCTTTAAATGTTTGTATTTCACCAGCCTTAGTTTACCTTTTTTACTTTCCAGAGCCTGCTTATTGACTCTCCTACAGGGAAAAAGTAAAGTCGGGAAATGATCATTCAAATCTACAGTGGTCGCGCCCCCCGTATCTCTGAACCTTTAAAGTTGAGGGGAACGTGTAGAGCTGCTGAGAGACAAAAATGTAGTCTAGAACTAACGAGGACTTCCCTCTATGCCAGGTTGTAGCCGGCACAGAGGTCCCCTCTACACTGCCATTTAACATCTTCAGTTCCCAAGACTCAAGAAAATCTAGCCAGGTCCTCCCATTTCTTATTTCTTTGCCGTAGATTGTTTTGACAGGTTCCTCCCCAGCAGTGTACAATCTGTGTTTAGGTCACCAGCTACAACTATGTTGGTGGTCCCACCATCCATCTTTATTGTTTGCAGCAATGACCCCAAGGACTCCAAGAAGGGGTTGTATTTTAGAACAGACGGGATTCCAGTATATGTTGATAAATACCCAAGATGAGTTTGAGTCATCACAATGCAGGCAGGCTCTACAGACCTGTATGCCACTGGCATTTTCAAAGATGGAAGCTATGTTTTTCAGCACATGATTTTTTAGTGCCATGCAGAGAATGCCTGACGGTCTCACCTTCATTTTGTGGGTGGCTGGAAGACAAAACACTGTGAAGCCTTCAACACTGATAAGGTTTATCAACCAGGTTTCCAGGAATAATATATCACCAAACTCAAACAGATGATTCTGCATACCTCTGGTCTTAAATGTGCTGGAACCCCGCGTGTTCCAGTCAATTATGTTCAATTCCACTTTTCTAAAGATGCTGAGTGCCTACACCCAGTTTCTGTAAAACCTCAGGGAATTTCCGGTAGGCGAGTTAATACATCTCCCTGTGGAGTGGGCCCAGTTCTTCCCCTCCTATGGCATCACTTTTCACCTCCTGAGTGGTACTCTCCCTTAAAGGGTTGTTCTTAGTTGATTCCACATGGGGAGTGTATCCTTGCCCAGTAACCCTGGACTCATTTATCGAAACCTCCAAGCTAAAACGCTCGGTTTCTTGACTCATTCATCATAGCACTTTTTGCATTGGCTGAGGTGAGCACCACCTCAACAAGAAAGGGATCATGGGCCATGGGAAATGTCGGAGTCAATTTCTCCTGTTAAAAACAGATACATATTGTTCACTTTTTTGAAGATCTCCTGGATCACGGAGCGGCTAAGAGATTTATACTGTAGATATGTTTTAGCCAAATTCTTGGAATAGCAAAGTCCTTAGTTTCTTTGTGCAATTGGTACATATGATTGGACAGCTTTTTCTGGATGACAACCGGAAGATGTTTGGGTAAGATGTCTCATAATGGATGTGGATTTTCCTGGACCATTAAGCCTAGTGGGGCCTATATATGGACTTTCATGATCCAGAGCTATTACTATAGGAGGTGTTGGACTTTCTTGCTTATCCACGTATTTGGTGTTGATGTTTTTACTGATTGGAAGCAAGATTGGGGCCATTTCTATATTGATCTTCTTGTCTGATGCTGGTGTCTTGATGGACATGACATTCTGCTTCAGAAAAGGAGTTTTTTCGTAAAAGTATTGGTGCCCATCTTTTACTATCCAGTTCCAGTACCTTTTTTTTTGGGATGTTTCATGGCTATTAAATTAACACCCTGCATGTTGTTCTGCAATCTCTGTACTTATAGATTTATTGGTGCCCCCGACACCCTCTGTGTAGTTCTTTTCTCATTTTGCTCTCACGAGGTGTTCGCTGGACTGCCTTTAACCGCAGCTCCTTTCCTTACATTTTATTTGCTGTTTTCTGTGGTAGATGATTGAGAGTCTTTTGGACATCCAATTACGCCTGTATCATTATGGATGAAGTTGGTTTGTCCTTTTGATTGTTTTTGCTAAGCTTTAGGGTGTGATTGCACCATTTTAGACCTTTTCTTCCCCGCCTGTCTTTCTCAGGTTCCTACGGCCTCTTGAGCTCTGACTACAGGCTAGTTTCCAGTCTTGTTCAGGTGCTATCTGCTTTACCATGGCTTTCACAGGTGAGTCTTGAACTGTGGGCAAAGTTGTTTCCATTTCTCCTTCTGCTACATTTTCTAATCTCAAACTCCTCTAGTATGGATTCTGAAAGAGATATCATCGAAGATCGGTTTTTAATGGTGCCCTGATCATCCTCCAGAATCTGTGGGGCTGATTTGAGTGTTAAAAGTTGGAGCACCTCTCCTAGGTGCCTATTCTCCTCTTCACTTGATTTCTTACTGATTAGTATGGTCTGTATTGATGAAATGTCAAGACCCTGTTTTGTCAGCTTCAATCTTATTTCACTCAAATATGGAATAATATTAGAATTAATGATGGAAACAAGTCCCACCAGTGTAGAGTCATTGGACACCATATCGTTTGAGAGTTCCAAGAGCGTACCTGCTTGTGATTGAACCTCTTATTTAAGTAATTCAAAAACTGTGACTAAGGAGTTTAAGACATAATTCAAGGCCTTCAGGGTTCCCTCTTTGGGCTCGCCGCTGTCCAAAGAGGGTTCTGTATTTAACTGATCTTCATATTCCTGAGGTTCTCTCAGTAACTCTCTCCTTGCAATAAGGTCAGAGTGAGGTGACAGCGAGATTGCCGTTCTGCAGTTAAAATTATCTACAGCAGTACCCCTTCTCATGGCAACTGATTGTTTCGGTGCTTGAGAACGGAGTTTGCAGGATTTGTGGAGCAGCCCATGAGGTTTCTGGGTCACCCGCCATGTCATTAAGGTTTCTTCTCCTCCTGAAATGATCTTGTATTTTCTTTAGTATCTTGGTGATTGAGATAGTGTATTCCAAGCCCCTCTGCCATTGTTGTACCAGGGATGCTTGCATATTTCTGTACCATTGCCATTTGAGTGCTCCAATTGCGCTTCCGCATGAACTTGAGCCTGAATGACTTCGGGGATGCCACAAGACAAGGGATGAGTGACTGTTTGAGCATTAACTGTAGCAGCAGCTTTTGAATCAAACAGATAAGAACCATCTTCCCTCGCCTCCCGTTCTTTTTTCTGAAGTCAAAGTGCTTCTCAGTTTCAGAACTACTGCTTCTACCCCGACTGCTTAAAAAAGGATGGCAATTTCAGTCTGGTCCCACGATTTACTAAAGCGCGTGGTGAAGCAGAATTCAATTGAAGTACAAATATTTTAGCCTGTTGGCAGAGAAGTGAAAGCACTTGTGCAGTAGTGTGGTGGCCGCTAAAATGTCCACTAACTAGATATCAGTTTTACTACTTGAATAACGGGGGGATTCAGGGTAGATAACTTCTGGGCTTACCTTGATAGAAGAATGAGTAACTGCGTTTCGAAGGCACGCCTCTGTTATTCCCTTGTGCACCAATGTGGTCAAGTGCTCGGAATACAGTCAGTAAATATAACCTGCCGCTCACAACTCGCCAAACAGTCAAACAGCTACGTCTCGCCGTTTCACCCCGGGCTTCCGACGCAAGCGAGTTGTGGGCGTGCTTACTGATCTTTCCGGCAGTGACTGTTTCCCAATTAGAGGTACCAATGCGCCTTAGAAGCGCATTAGAATTCTGTGTTGTAATGCAGGTTCTCCAGTGTCAACAATCCACAAACAATGCAGATATAAACGGGTACAGCGACCCAGTTGTTTGTAATACAGCGACCCACTTGTTTGTAATGTTCCAAGTATGTTCACATCAACTTGCCACAGTCAAACAGCTATGTCTCTCCCTTTTTGCTTGGGCTTCCAGCACCAGTCTATCTAACTAATACTATCAACAGAGTCAGTGCTACCCAACCCAAAAGAAGTCACCATGCCAACTAATTGCAAGTCCCACTAATCAAATGAGCTAACGCCAGAGGTCTATGCTTCCCCCACGTAGCTCCCAAACGATGAAATGCTCTCCCTAGCGTACTCCGAGCAGAATCATCCCTCCTCATCTTTCGCAAATCCATCAAAAATACTCTATTCAACTAACCCTGCTCGCTCTCCTAGCAAAATCAGTAACTATCCCCCTCTGCTGCCCAATCAACCTCTAAGCCATGTATTTACTCAACATCTTCTGTATCCAATGTAAGCTAAGCATGTATCCAATATCCACTGTAACCATTGTAATCACCTTGTATATTATGCCCTGTAACCACAAGCAAAGCTGCTCTGTAACCACTAAGCTAAGCTGTGGCATGTAACCACTATTCTCTCCACTTACTTTGTAACCAGTAAGTCTCTTCTTTGTAACAGCGATACGATACGTACGGGCTGCTGTGCGCTCTATAAATGCTAATAAATAATAAAATAAATAAATACCCAAGGCTAGGCTGCATGCCTCTCAATCTCATGACCTGTTTGAAAAGCCCCTGTCACCATGAAGTGAATATATATCAAAATGCTGGCTTTCCCTTAAATAACAGTGACAATACTGCATGAAGATCAAACTGTCACAGGATGGCCCTGTACCAGGGAGTCTGTTTTCTCCACCGATAGTACTGGGGCTACTGGTGCTTGTCATCGTGTGACTTGAGTGAACACACCTTAATCAAACCCCTTGCGTTTGTCACAAGACAAAGGGCTTGCGATAATCCTGAAAACCCAATGCTAGAGCCATTGCAAGCAGTTACTTTATGGTGACAAAGGCCTCTTTGGCTTCCTTAAACCATGACAAAGTTTCAGAGATCGAATCAGGGGTGAGGTTTTGCAGGGAATTAACTATAGACGCATAACCCAGGACCCATTGCCTACAGAAACATACCATCCTAAGGAACCTTCTTATCAGCTTCTTTGTTTGGGGCTTACAGTCCTTCTGGATTGATGCAATTCGATCCTGGGACAAGTCTTTCCCCTGCAGAAATCTCATGGCCCAAATATCGCACCCAGTGCAGACATAACTTTCATTTATCCTTGAATGCCTTGTGACCCTTTCCAGCGAGTGCTGTCGACAGAGCCAGTGTGTCTTACTCCCAGACTTCCAAGGAGGGAGAAACTAGGAGCAAATCTACATATTGCACCAGTGTTGCCCCTCATGGGAACTGTACAGAATCAAACTTTCTTCAAAATTTGGTAAAACAAGGTATAGGTTTTCACATACCCCATTGGAAGCCTAGTTTCCTGCATTGATTTATGGGTGAATGTGAAAAGTTAATGACCTTTGGGGCGTATATGTAAATGGATAAATGCTCAACACAAATTCAAGAAAAGTAAAATAGTTGACTGTATACAGAATACATGACAAATCGTAGCTGGACTGGGGACAACCAGAAAAGCTGGCAGCACTGCTTCATTAACTGTGCACAGTCCCTGAATAAAACCAACCTCTTTACATGGTTTCTTAGTATGACAAATAGGAGTGTTAAAGGGACTGCAGGTTGGGACAATAATATCCTGCTGGAGAGAAGGGTTGCCATCACAGGACAAATTCCCTCTTTAGCCTTTCTGGAAATGGGATACTGCGGTGCACAGGGCAAGGGCTTAGCAGGGTTCAGGGTAATTTTAACTGGCTCAGCATTAACCATATATCAGTATAATTTGCATGGGATTCCCATAATTTGATTGGGCTTGGTCTAACAGCCACTGCCACGGACAGGAGGTGGCAGGCTGGTCTTTAGGGTCCAAATGTCTCCTGTAATACTGCCAAGGCCACATGCTCCTTGTGAGCAGCAATATTGAGATCTACACCATCCAGTTAATGGACATAACAAGTATAATCCAAACCAATTCACAGGGGAACAAGGGCTCAGCAAAAAGCATGTTGGTTGGAAATGGGACTAATTGTAAGCAGAGTGGAAACAGGGTGAGGTATTATGCCCACCACATTGACTACCCCAGCAGTGCCATGCGCCAGTGTCAATCGTGACATTTGTTTGCCGTTTGCCATTGTATTTTTTCTTTTCCATTTGCTTTCTCCTCAAAATCGATTTTCCTACTTATTTTCACGTTGCTGTGGTGTGCTAATTAGTAGTCTCTAAGCTTCCCTATGTCCTCAAGTGTAGCAACATGAATTTCCTTTTATTCTGTCCCATAGCAGTTGTGAGAAGCCGTGTGAGTAATAATCAAAATCTGATTCAGCTGTTTTGCTCCAAAAACGGGTTTTCACTTTCTTTGCTGGCCTCCCATCCTGGGGTGGTGGGCTTTACTCAAAATCCAATGTCCCCTCTCTCCCTACTCCTTGCCACTGCCTCCCATTCAAAGGAATGAAGTTAGCTAATGTTTGGGGCTGAGTGCTGCAGGGGGGAGTGCTAAATCATTGGGGATATCTTTCTAAAAAAAACTTTTTTGCTGGGTTGCCATTAAAGATTGCGAGAACAGTATATCTTCACTGAATTGTTTTGTAGAAATTAGTGCAATTGTATACCACAACAGTAGTGGCTGTGAAATTGTTTTGATTTTCCTTTTCCAATAAATAATAAATTACTAAATATCTTGTTGATGCACACCGGCCTGATTCCTGGACCATTGTGACATGGGATGTTTGTGGGGGTTGGGTGTGAGACGGGTTGGAGGCCTACTCAAATAAAATAACCTGTGGTTTATTAAAAATAACAAGCGCATTATTGTACGCCACAAGCGCATTATTGTACGCCACATTCATTGTCGGGGAAGGAGTCCCTGGCTGGAGTGTGCCGTGTAATAAAACCGTGACAATGTGCGTCCTTATCACCAGATGCTCTCCCTGTGGCATGGTGCTGTGACTGCCTTTCAGGGCTGGCACGCAGGAGCGTGATGATTCCTTTGTGGTGTCTTAGGGCTCAAATTTTGAAAACCTAATGTGCAATACTCTTCGCCTACCACTAGATGGCCTATGCAAAGCATTTGATTCTAAGCAGATACACAAGCCTCATAAATGTATTTTACTATTAGGGTTGTGTGATATCACCTGTTCTTAGACAGTTGTAAAAATACTATATTTATTTATGGCCAAGAACACACTATGAAAAACACTACGTGCAATACTTGATTGCTCATTGTATGGTCTCATTGTGGACCCCTGTCCCACTCACTTTCACCTGAGACTTAGCCATCACCACTGTCTATGCTACCTTGATTTGGCTACAGTTCCCAGAGTTTTCCTGTTCACTACAGCTAGGATGGCCCCCTAAACATCTGTCCACCAGGCCAGAGTTTACAAATCCAGTCTAACAACCACCAGGTTCTACATATGGGAAAGCTGTAAGGAAATATGGGCACATTTAAGTGAGTGGGATTGTAATGTACACCACATTAAACAAACCAGACTCTGTATATATCGGGATCTGTGTCTTTGGAACTGAAGAGGCTTGCAGCAACATCTACATAATGATCTTCCCCATTCCCTATAAACAATACCTAGGTGCACAACTCTGAACTGGATTTTACATGTGGATTGGCAATAGGCTCACCTGTGCAGTACAGCAGATATGCACCCCCTCCAATTAGGAAAGGGGGCCGCCAAAAAGTTAAATGATCCTTTTGGCTTTGAAAGCTTACTCATAGTGGAAAACAGGACGGGGCGTGGCCAGCGCGCATGTAGTGAAGGCGGCTTTCCGAGGAGCTCCTGCCCATGATCCTGCAGCACAAGAAATATCGGCGAAAATAATGAAGCTCCAGGGCTGAAAATCGACCGAGCCATAATAGAACCTTTCAAGAGTACCTGACCGAAATACCGGAGGAAATCGGTACAGGCAAAGCCGTAAACGAAGCACCCGGAGTCGCCCCCCCTGCGACATCCAAGATGGCGGCCCGCAACGGAGAGACCCACTAGGCGTGGCGGGACGGAGACGGGACTTGCAGGCCTCCGCTGAACACCACAACATCCTGCCTCCCCCCGGACGGAAACACCACCATCGGGCTCCCACAGCTCCATCACAAGGCAAGTGGGAGCGGGGACGCCCGAGGCGACCCAGGACAGGCAGCAGACGGCGGGACCCGGGGGGGCCCCGGATGAGGGGGCTGGGCGAGGCTCGCCGCCATCCCCGCCGAGCCGTCCAGAGGGAGCGCTCCCGAAGGTGACCTGCCCTCACATGACCGGGAGCCTTGTGGAGCAGAAATCAAACAGAGCCGCTGGAGAGCCGGCCCACCCGGCGCCTGATGACGATCTGACCCGGCTGGTTCCCACCACCACGTCCCGCAGTGGCAAAAGGCGAAAAATCCTTACGGTGGCCCGTGAGTGGCGGAAGGAGGCCAGACCCTCCTGAAGAGCGAGCACCCCTGAAGCAACCCACGAGGCACAAGCAAGAGAATCCCGACGACAACTGTGGACCCACTCGATCCAAAATGAAGTAAGTGGCTGCCCCATTTAAGACCTCACTACCCCATACTGTCACCAGTTGTACAGGGGCAACCATCCTCCTTGCGCAGGCCATAGACGGCGAACTAGGTATTGTGCTAAGGGAAGCGCCTTGTACCAGCCTCTGCTTAACTACCGCATCGGGACAGCCACCGAGGGATCAGAATTGCGCATAACTCAACCTCATATTCGCAGACATCAAATTGAGGCCACCGACCAAAACTGCCGAAGCAACACGAAACCCCGGACACCCCGTATGGTGCGATGTCTCCTCCCAAAAACAGGTCCAGAGCCGTAACGATGGACTCGTTCACCACAGCTCGTCCGAAAACACATACGCCACAAGTAGTGGACACCATGACCGAGCCACCGACCCCGCCGGAGGACCCCAGCGACTCTCAGATCCTCCAGGCGATTGCAGCACTGAAAACAACTGTTGAAGACATGAGAGGAGAAATAAAATCGGAACTACAACTAATAAGGCAAGATGCCCGTAACTTGGCCGAGAGAGTCACTGCCACAGAAGCCACTCTACAGGAAACTACAGAGATCACACAGGAGCTAGAAGCGAAAGTTAAGGAGCTGGAAACAACAGTGGCTTGTTTGGAAGCACGCTCCGAAGATGCGGAAGGCCGGGCCCGCCGAAATAACGTCCGAATTCTGGGAGTTCCGGAAGACATGGAGAGCTCAAACCCCACGGAGTTCATAGAAACACTGCTGATGCAGGAAATTGGAGCGGGCAATCTCACCCAAGGGTTCTCTGTGGAGCGGGCCCACAGGTCTCTTCAGAAGCGACCACCCCCCGGGTCTTACCCTAGACCAATGATTGCGAAAATATTGAACTTCAGAGACCGAGAGACTATACTGAGGTTCTCGAGGGAGGGAGCTGAGATCAAAAGAAGCAATGCATCAATAGTAAGGTATCCTGACTATACCCCTACGGTGCAGCGGGCAAGGAACTCCTACATTCCCATAAAGGCCAGATTACGAAAATTGAACCTTAAATATATGCTGCTGTACCCGGCAAGACTCAAAATACTATACAAGGGAAAGGCCATTTTCCTAGAGACCCCAGCCGCAGCAAACCTATGGCTCGAACACAATAACCTTGCAGACGACACTGAGGAATTGCTGGAACACAACAAAAGATGAAACCACACAAAGGCCCCATGTGCACCTAAATATTGCGACCAAATCTACTGCCGCACCAAGGAAATATCACAACTGGGCAGGAAACCGGAAGCCCAATCACAAGACCGCTGATGACCCCCCCCCAAACTGGAAAGGTGTAGGCAAAAAGCCTACACGCTGCCTGAGCCGAAAGACCTGGGCAGGACTGGAAGGCCCGGGAGCCCCCGAGCGTTGTCAGTTTGAAACGATTGCTGGGGGCAGTTCCTTGTTGTTTTTCCTAGTTAATTCATTCCACGGAATGACAGTTAAAACAGTTACTAAGTCTCCATACAGTAAAATGCAACCAGCGATCTGGCGGGCTGAAACGGCAGTCGGGAAGGGCTGGAACCCACGAGTTGGCGAGGACCCTGGGGCCCTGGACGAGACCATAAGCACTCCAGGGGGAAGCGAGCGTCTCCCGAACCCTCCAGCGATACCAAGATGGCGGTGCACATTAAGATATTAACTTGGAATGTGAGGGGCCTGGGCACTTATCTTCGCAGAAATAGGATAAAATCCTACTTACGAAGGAAGAAAGTGGACATTGCCCTACTGCAGGAAACGCACTGCACCACAGAAACCAATGCAAAGCTGCATGAACACTGGGGAGGACAAGGTTTCGGAGCACCCTACTCCAAATACTCCAGAGGGGTTTACACCTGGATCAACCCTCAAGTGCCATTCCACTTGACTAGTACGGAAAAGGACCCAGAGCGTAGATACCTAAATAATTTGGGGCACTTTCGAGCAAAGGGAGATCTGCATAGTAAACTCATATTTCCCCAACAATAATATCCCTGCCCATTTGAAAACACTGAGCGCCAAGATGGTGCAATTTAGAGAGGGCTTTTTCTTGTGGGGAGGAGATTTCAATTGTGTCCACGATTCTGTGCTGGACAGGTCTTGGCCTCCAGTGAAGGGTCCCTCCACAGCCACCATGTCCCTAGCCACCCTGGTCAAGGAACTAGACCTGACGGATGCATGGCGAGAATTGCACCCAGACGAGAGAGCCTACTCATACTACTCCTCCCCCCACAAACTCCACACCAGGCTGGACTACCTCTTCATAAGCAAGGAGCACCTGCCACAAGTAGGGGGCATGCAATATTTGGGTAGGTCCATCTCCGACCATTCCCCACTCCTGATGGACTGGCATCACAACAGTCCCAGACCACCCATCCCCATGTGGAGGATGCCCAACAACGCCCTGAAGGACCCAGCCTTCAGGGAGGAGTTGCAAGAATCCATAGAGAACTACATAACAGAAAATTCAGGCAGTGTAGAACACATCAGCGTGGTTTGGGAAGCCTTAAAAGTAGTCATCCGAGGGGAAGTTATAGCGAAAGCGGGAGGCATCAGAAAAGCACTAAGAGCTGAACTTGAGCAGAAGGAAGGCGAGATCCAGAAACTGGAGACCACCCCAATAGAAACCCCCGGGAGGGAAGATGACCTTAGAACCCTTAGAGATGCCTGCTCCGGCGCGTGGAATAGACTAGCCAAATTTGATTTTCGCCCCAGGACTGACAGAACACACGAGGAAGCAGATAAACCGGGCCGGTTATTGGCCTGGCTGTGTAAACGTGAACACCCCAGACAGATAACCACGACATTAAGGGACGAGCACGACACAAAGCACAGAACCCAGCAGAGTATCAACGATACTTTTAAACTGTACTACGCAGACTTATACTCCCATACGGACAAGATCCCACCAGAACAAATTGCAGATACACTGGAGGAAATAGGCTTACCTAAGCTATCACCAGCACAATCCAACACCCTGAACTCCGACATCACACTAGAAGACATAACAGACGCCATTCGGTCCCTAGCCACATGTAAAACCCCGGGAAGTGATGGGCTGCCCTCTGAGTTTTATAAGGCATTCGAACCCTCCCTAACGCCACTACTACACCAGGTCTTTTCAGAAGCATACAAAAGAGGCGTCCTTCCAGACAGTATGAGAGAGACCCTAGTGATCCCAATGCTCAAGCCCGATAAGCCCCCCGACGAATGTGACTCTCATCGCCCACTCGCCATGCTTAATTACGACGTTAAAATATTAACGACGATCCTAGCAAAACGACTATCCAAAGTGATAGGGGAAATAGTACATACAGACCAAAACGGCTTCATACCCGGCCGCAATACATCCCTAAATTTGCGCAGGCTCCAACACATCATAGCCCAGACTGACACATGCGACGAACACCTAGCACTACTATCCTTAGATGCCATTAAGGCTTTCGACTCCGTATACTGGGAGTGGCTAATAGCAGTCCTGGAGGGATTCGGAATCGGCCAGGGATTCATCAGATGGGTCAAGATCCTGTATAACAAACCTAAGGCCAGGCTGAAATCTGGGAAATACGTGTCTGAAAAATGGGACATTCAGAGGGGTACTAGGCAGGGCTGCCTGCTCTCCCCCATGCTCTATGTCCTAGGATTGGAACCTATAGCAATTTATTTCAGACAGCAATTCTTCGATGCAGGGATCAGGTTGGCAGGAATCGACCATATCATCTCATTATATGCTGATGATGTCCTAATATATGTTAACAATCCCCACCTAAACGTGCCGACAATATTAGAAGTCCTCGACAATTTCGCCAAATACTCGGGCATCAAGTTTAGCAAAACTAAATCCTGCTTGTTCCCTCTGGCAGGACTGAAAAACAGAAGCAGCAAAGATCGCCCCAGGGTGGGTATCAAATGGCAGACGACCTCCTTCCTTTACCTAGGGATCCAAATAATGCACACCCCGGAGTTAATGCACATACACAATACGAAGGCTGCAGTACCCGCACTACGCAAATCCATAAGATTCTGGGCGAAGCTTCCATTATCCATGCTAGGGAGGGCCTCGATAGCCAAGATGATTATTCTCCCCAGATTCCTGTACGGATTCCAAAATGTCCACTTCTATATCAAAAAACCCTTTTTCCAACTTCTTGACACAATAATCAAGGAATTTCTATGGGGAAAGGGCAGACACCGGGTAGCCCTATCTACGCTAGTCCTACCGTACGATCAAGGTGGCATCCAACTACCAAATCTAGAAAGGTACTATTTGGCGGCCCAACTGAGCCATGTGTCCAAATGGCTAGCGGATGAAGCCACATCCGAGACCCCCCTGCTACAGGCCATGATTGCCCCGATCCACTTGAAAGAATGGCTTTGGGCCCCACAGAAACTGATACATAGACCACCATTACTGGCGACCCTAGGCAAGAAGATATGGCACAGAACCACGATGGTCTTGCGCCTGAAACACCCATACTCCCGAGAAGTGCCAATCATCTCAGGGCTCGACAAAACAGATACCAACCTATACAATATCAGGCTATGGGAAAAGAAAGGGATATACACTTGGGGTGACCTATACACCAACGGCACATTCAGAGAATTCCCTGAACTGCAGGCGGTAGAAGATATCCAGGCCGGCCAATTCCTGTGGTATCAAAAGATCCGCAGCATAGCCCGCACGAGATGGACCACCTGGCCAGAAGAACCTGAAGAGGACCCCTTCCTGACACTGATGTACAACTTGAACGAAGGAGGAAAAGCGATATCTCAAATATACAGTCTTCTAAGGAACATCCCTAATCCTCGCAGTGCTGCACTAAAGACCTGCTGGGAAACGGACATGGGACATGAAATGACAGATAGTGAATGGCTCAGAGCATTGTCCTTCCCAAAAGAGGTCTCCAGGAACCAAAGATTTAGATCAATTCAAATCAACGTATTATACCGCACCTACTTGACCCCGAGCAGGATAGCGAAGTTCAAAAGGACCACTGAGACGCAATGCACCTGGTGCGGGACAGATGGGGCAGACTTGATTCACATGTTATGGAACTGCACCAAGGCACAGAACCTCTGGTCGAAAGTAAAGCAAACCTGCGAAGAAGCAGAAGTCACAAGATACAAATGGACCCCAGCTGAGTGCCTCCTAGGCAGCTACTCTAGGCCAGCCAAACTTAAACATGCTGTAAAAGTAATGGACCTGCTGTGCATAACGGCCAAAAGAACCATCGCCATGGCCTGGAAAAAGCCCACAGGACCAAGCCACAAAGCATGGCGCAAAGAACTGGAAAGGTGGGCGAACGCCGAAACTAGAGCCTGGGAGGACAGTGTAACTAGATCCACTGAAGACTCAAGCATGGCATTGGAGGCATGGAAAGACACCTTATCCAAACTGTTCAGATCCTCTGATGATAAACCTCCCTGAATGACGCAGATGTTTATCCCACTGCTAAACGTGAAAGCACAGAACACTAAACACTATACCCCCCAAACCCTGGACTACTCCGGAAAGGACTCCTCCCGCTCCCCTGTGGAAATTAAACTCGCCCTCCCCGACAATACCAACCGCCATTCGCCCATTTGTAAGGAGACTGTTAATGTTAAGTTTGTTGTACGAATGTTGTTATTTTGTTTTATAAACAAGGCATAACTGTAATAAGTCTGTCAGGTGCCCTGAATAAAGGCCCGGACCAGTATTAATGTAAAACGCTCTTAACCATAAATGCCAATAAACAAATTTTAAAATAAATAGTGGAAAACAGGACCTGGTGGAGCATAACCCAGAATGACTTGAGATGTTAGAAGAGTGGGGCACACATGCATAACCCCCAACCACCCTCACGAAATAACTAAGTCAGTCAGGAAAAATGAAAACAATATGGGGATACTGCACTGCAATAGTTTAGAACTGAACTCTATGCTATATTCAAATGTGTTCATCACATGTCTGAGAAGGATTTATACTTGGGTTTGAGGGTTGAACAGGTTGGAAAGTTGAAAGCATTGCAAGTGTCTGTGAAGAGGGTGGTACTACTGCTGCAAAAACTTGAGCTGGTGAAATTGCTGTGGAAGCAGCTGAAGTAGAGGCGTCAGCAGCAGCAGCTACAGCCCGTGCTTGTGTTATCTCGGTCTGTAATGGACAGGTCCCTTCAAGGTTGCAGGCAAGCTTGGATGGAGAGTTTAACTACTTGGTGGACTTGGGCAACCCCAAGGAGGACCCTAGGGTCTTTCACAACAACCACCTGAAGGGTTATGTCTCTGTACCAGAGATGGGAGCTTTGCTTTGAGCATCTGAACAAGCAGAGGAGAAGAGTGAACCTCTCCCTGATCATCTTAGGGGGCAGAGGGGGAGGAGTGGTACCACTCAGATGGATATGTAGAAGGAGTCAAACTATCTTCTAACCTGACACTGCAACAACAAGAGGATTGCAAAGCTCTGTTAACTCTGTGCGCTCCTCAGTTCTCACTAACACCAGGTTTGACCCCTTGGTCAGCATGATATTGAAACTGGTGACCATGTCCCTGTCAAAAGAAGGGGCTACAAAATGACAGACCAATGAGGAATCACATTGAAGAGGCCAACAAAATGCTTGACTTTGGAAACCTTGAACACTTCACACGTTCATGGGCTAGTCCAGTTGGACTAGTGTTAAAAGCAGGTACCAAGGAATTAAGTTTCTGTGTGGACTATCGGACTTTGTAGATGGATGCCTCTAAAACAGGGATTAGGGCAGTGTTGAGCCAACTGGATGAGCAAGGCAGGGAGCACCCCATCTGCTTTATTAGTAGAAAATTAAGATGGAGACACAAGGTGGGCAACCATTCAGCGGGAGTGCTTTAACATTGTATGGGCTTTGAAGAAGTTTAGACCATACTTGTATGCAACTACTTTCCAAATTCAAACTGACCAGCAACCCTTGAGATGGTTAATGCAGATGAAGGGGGCGTATCCTAAACTGCTCAGGTGGTCCAAAAGCTTTCAGTGCTCTGACTTCACTGTTGAGCATCAGCCAGGTACCAACCATATGAATGCTGATGGTCTCTGCAGGAAGTATGACTGACTGGAAGAAAAGATTAATCCAGGAGTGGATGAAATCCTCTTGTCCTTTAGTCTGAGGGGGTATGAGTGTTGGGGAGAATTTTCATTTCTTGTGCCCTTTCCCCTCAATCTGAGACCACCAGCACATATGCCGGTCTTATGGGATTTATTTTAAAAATTTACTCTCCTGAGTGAGTGGGACTTATTACCATTCACTCATTATTTTTGCTCTGATCTGGGAACTATATTTTACTGCTACTGTAATTCTTTTTACTTTTAATGGAGTCCTGCTTTCCTCCATGTATTTCACTACACACATTTGTAGTGGATTGTTGCAGCACATATCTCATGTGTGCAGCGTTGCTGGAGAGTCCTTTGAGCTTCCCTTTTTATTTGATACTTTTCCCTAAGAACGAATGTTCTTAAGGCTAGTAGGATACTTTCGTCTTACTTGCCCTTTTTATGATATCGGCAAACACCACCTTATGTGAGTGCTGAGGGGCTACACTGTAACTCCTTTCTCACTGCTCCTGAAACTTTTATAGTTAAATTTACGGATGAACCTAAATGGCTGGTGGCAGTGAATACATGTTTCTACCATTTTTATGTTAGTTACTCGCAGGCTGTTTTTACAGTTGCAGTACAGCACCCAGGGGAGACCATTTTCCAAATATGTTTGGCCCCAGTCTTTTATTGCCATTTTCATTTGTTTGTTCATTCTTGACCCTTTTACCATTCCAGATGTGGGTGGGTCCTCTTGGAGTTTTGCCTTTGGCAGGATCTCTTTGAGAAGCCTGCCAAGGTTCCAGTGTGTCTGCTGAGGCAAGAAGTGAGGGAGCAGCCTGAAACTTCTCTGGCCTTTGTTTTAGGGTATGCCTGACTGGAACCAGTTTGAACTGGGAGGCTGGATGTCCTGAAAGGACTGCCACCCCCAGGTGATTGACAGATCCATAGGACTGACTGAATGGGTTCCTTCATGAAAGGCAAGGCTTTTGGGGCAGAAGGATAAGTTGACCACTGGAACTGAAGCTCAAAAGAAAAGATTACCAGACACTCCTGCAGCACCTCCAGTAACTGCAGATGCACCGCTGAAGTACTGCTGCTGTCCTGGCCCTGTTTATTAATCGACAGGGAAGCTCCACCAAGGACATCTCCTCTGGGTTGGTGGGCATAACCAGCCCCAGGACACTCTTCAATTTGAGCCACCCCCCAACGTCCTGCGACCTTCCAGGGCTGCAGAATCCCAATACCATGGGTACCTCGACTACCTTAAAGTGGATTTCCTTGTCATGGTTGTATCTCACTGGAACATCAGATGCATCCATGTGGACCTCCAGAAGAACAAATTATCTCCCCAGAGTTCCCTCCCCAGGGTGCAGGACTGAGGAAAGAAGAGTCCAACCAGCAGTGATCGTTCGCTACGAAAAGGTGTCAAAACCACAAACCGCACTGGACTAAAAAGAGTTATTTGCTGGCGAGTGCCCCTCTCGACTACTGTTGCAGGGGTCCATCTAGGGCTCCCCCTTTTCATCACCACAACCACGGACTGGGAGGCCATGTTTCCAGCCATACATCCAGAAGGCGTCAAGCTGCATCACATCCTTCACTCTCAAGGTACTGTGGGGCTCTTGGTAAACTTACCTTGAGCCAGTTGTGCTGCTCCTTTGCTTTTGGCGCTCTGTTTGCGTGTTCATCTGTTTCCAGTTGCCCCAGACCTACCCGCTTGTGTCTCTTCAGGAAGGCTTCTAAGCCCCTGTACTTTACACCGAACAACTCTTGGATGTGCATTGCGTGTTACTTTCTAGTTAAGGAAAAGACTGCCTAAACCATATGAGTTGCTACAGTATTGCGTGCATATGATAGTTGCTCTTTACATTCTTGAACTTGCTTATAATCAAATAATGCATAGTTTATTCAAATAAATGCTTTTACTTACCTGACTGAAGTCACTGTGTGGATAGGAAAAGTACATAAGTTTACTCGCCTGCTTTGTTTAGTCTTATTATCCTGATCTTTTGATGATGTTAATTGATAGTTTATAATTGCCTTGTGTGTATATATAAACAAATAACTATTTTTGATCTAACTACTGTGTGTTTTTCTTTGGCTCTATGTATGTTCTGGTTTCTGTGAAGTCATTTACAGCTCAAAGTCCTCGGCCTAAAATAAGCCTGACTGCTCTGTCACTTTACCAACCTTGGGTAGTACAGGCCTATATTAGGAGTTGGATCCCTAAAACCAAGGGATAGGTCTTGCAGAGGCCAATCGGAATTGGACTTTAGACAAACATATCTTACACAACTGTATTTCGCAGACTGGGGAATTGGTCTTTGGGTATACTGTATGCACACATCACTCAGTCCTAGAAGCCTACAGATTTCCATTGCCCAGTTGGCACAAGATGCCGAGCATGTGGCCCTCACACGTGCACTGGCTCAGGGTAGATCACTAACTATCTGCACTGAATCCAGGTTTGCCCACAGGGTGGTCCACGACTTCAGTGTCCACTTGAAACAGTGGATATTTGACATCCTCTGGTACCCAATCCAGCTCTATTAGACACATTGTTCTTCTCTGCTGCAATAGCCATAGTGAACTGCTGAGTGTTTGACCCCTCAAAGTCCTTTAGCATGCTAGGGAACGATTTTTAGAACTGTGCAGCTTGCTTAGTTGTCTTCAGAGTGCCCCTGACTCCTACTGAATGTCTTGTTCTGTTGGGATGCACGTCCAACATCCCAGCAGGGCAAAAAGGTACAGGTTGAGAAAAACCTATTGGCATGAATTATCGTAGAAGCAGATTGAGGTTTGCACAAAAGGAGAATATATTGATTTGTTAGGTATGACACATATTAAATACTCCCATATAGCAACACAGAATGTGCAACAAATGTACTACTGCTGCGAGTGCAGAGGTAGTGCAGTATTATAGGCTGTGCGTTTAGTTGTATTTAAAACTGTATGGCTTGAATTATAGTGTGCGGGAAGATCTGTGGCTGGAAGAAGATGGAGTCAGAAAGGTGTTATGGGAGAGGTGAGTTCAGTGGGCAAGCATAATCGAAGTAGCACCATTTTGGAAGTAGAGGCCTAGTGAACTCCAAACCGAACAGAACATAGGCCCTGATGTGGGTCTGTGGCTCTGTGTAGTGAGTGTGAAAAACAAATCCTCTTTCCAATTCTCCAGGAGAGCGAAGCTAAGGTAGGAGGCTCGAGAGGTGCAGAGATGAACACTAATTGTATCCAGCTGTGGGCTCAAACGTGATGGGAAAGAAAAGGGAGCTGGTAGGGATGAGCTCTTTGGAGAAAAAATTTATGAGAACAGGTCATGAGGTTTTGCGATGACAAAAAGCTAAGCAAAGATTTAAGAGCACCAGTGCCCGCTCCATAAATGGTCATCCCATATGAATTACAAGTAGATGCACAACTTGAGCAAACAATTCCCAGAAAATCAGATTCTAGAGCAGTGCCACAGTCACATAATTATCTGGCACTTGGGGCTTGAAGGAGATAAGGGGAGGGAGCTGTGTCTGGAACGTCCTGTGATTTTGGGATAGGAGGTACAGAGGTTATGCCAGTGAATTAGTTGGGCCAGGGAGTCACCTTGTGTGTGACATGGTGTTGGATATAATGAGAAGGCCTATTGTCTTATCAAAGCAGAGTTGGCTTTGCCATTTCTCCCCAGTCGCACCTGGAACTGGAGGTTGCCCATCACGTAACAGTCTCTATTCATCAATATGCCTTTGTTCTCAAGTACAAATCCCATACCTTGATCCATCTGTGATGGTGTAAGAAGATCCATTTTGGGGCAGTGGATTTAGATACGGTGTGGCTAATCAGTCCATGGATTATAGGGGGATATTAGCATGTTCTGTAGGTGGTAGCCAATGAGGGTGGTGGGATAACATTGTAACATATGTAGTCACATTTAGTATTCTCCCATTTGAAAAAATATATTCTTATGTAATGACTAGCTCCGTGTCATTACAGTTCTTCGGGACTGTCTGTGACCTTTTTGCATGCAATAAACTGCTTCCCCTTGCCAAATGGTGACATGCTTATTTGGTTATTGGCTTATTTGTTGTGTATGATTTTTAGTCTACTCTACAATCTGGTGACCCCTGATGTGATCCCAGACTCTCTGGCAGGTCGGATGTGCCGCAGCTGTGCATTCTGGGGTACAGCACCCATCTGCAGTGACCAGTTCCCGTGTATGATCTGAAGAGGTTTGCAAGTGCCGGTTTTGGAGAAGGCCTGTCTACTCGTTGGAGTGCAGAACTTCTCCCAGAGTGTGCAGGCTGTTCACGTGATCCCCTGTCATACGTGCTCAGGAGAACACATAGATGTAAGTGCACCGTTGCAGGAGAAAACGATAGGGGAGTATGTGTGTGAAGTGAGTTTATGGTGAGTGTGAGGGGTGTAAAAGATTGTGTGGCAATATATAGTGGTTTTTATATATACAAGTGGCCCGGGAGAAGCTCCTCCATTGACAGGAATGGTGAGGTCATGGTATATTATGAGGTAACAAGAAGAGAGTAAAAACATGACTGTCTTGGGTTATGGAGGAAAAGCAGTGCTGCAGAATATGTTTTGGTGATGATCACTATATGGAGAACCTGGGAGCCCTCCATTCGGCACAAGGGAGTGTGAGGAGATGCATTCCTTTTTCCCTGGGTAAGGGGACAGAGGAAGGTTCTTAGCCATTTGTAAATTAGTGATTTTATTGTATAGGCACATTATATGGTTTGTCTGGGTTCCCCTCACCTGGCAGAAGGGGTTATAAGCAGATAAATGCCCTCATTTCGAAGAGGAGACTCAGGAAGGGTCTAAACCATTTGTAGAAGATTGTGGTTATATAGATTTATGGTGTGTTTTATTGTTGAAAGTATTGTGGTGTAGATTGGTGGTGTTTGAGTGTGTGGTGTGTGGAGTAAAAGACAATTGGGATAGGTAAAGAATTGGGTTGTTATTGGGAGAAGGATGGGTATATTGGCACTGCTGGTTCAGTGTTTAGTGAGCAAAGTATTATTAAAAGTATATGTTTGACGGAATGAGTTCCTTAACCCAATTGGATGTGTGTGCACTGCACTTCTCCTGTACCGTGAGTAGATCATGAAGCATGAGAGAGTGGGTTGCTGATATGAGACGAGGGATGTATAAGCTGTGGTCAGAAGAAGGATTGAATAACAAAGACGTGTTGGTTACCATGCATATGCATTTAGCTGCAAAATATAAGGGGCGGAAGCTAAAGAATAGAACGTTTTTTTTGGAGCTTTGGAGGATGGTTAAGGATTTGGATGACATCCCTGAGGACCCAAGCATGGCATACATTATAATACAAGAGCACTGTCACCCCTGCGCCCAGTGTAGCCCCCATGTCTAGAGAAGCCCATGTGACTCCCACAGCCCTGCCACCCCCACAGCGGTGTACCCTATGCAAGCAACCATAGGCTATACTAATGCAGAGTGTGTACCTCACACAGAGACAGGGGGCCCGTGTAACCAATGTAAAGGTCCTGCAGCCAGTACAACGAGCACCCCATTATTTCTGGAAATAGAAAACCGGGCACAAAGAGACTTAGAAACAGCATTGAGAAGAACAGAGACCGAGCTTGTGTGAGTAAAGTTCGAAACGGAGGAGGGGCAAAGCGCAGCATTAGGTACTGATGAATGGGAGAGCAGATATTTTATTTAGGATTGATAGCACTGCAATTAGGGATGTGCATGTTGAGAAGGATGGAGGATATAACAATGACAGATATGGGAGTGAATTTCCACGGGCAGGAAGCCCTGACTACGAATTGACATGATCAGACCTAGATGTGGGAGCAGAGGAGGAGTGGGGCCCTGATGACGAGCAGGTAGACTAGGCCATCCATCGAGAGTGACACAGTGGAAAGTTTGTGATGGCTGAGGGCGTGGCCAACATGCATGGTAGTGCTGAAGAGGAAATGAGGGGGGGCACCAGTAAAGCAGGTGGGAGCACAGTTCCTGTTACAAAAGAGTCTGGGCAGAGCACAGTACGTGCCTTGGCCACACATGAATAGAAACAATTTAATGAAGGCACTGCCCTGGTTTGCTGCAGGAGTAGGTAAATGGATATATGCACTTGAAAAACAGACTGTTGGTATTACACTAGCTATAGGAGACATGAAATGTTTGCCGCATTATTAGGAGGTCAAGCTGACAAGATTTAGAAACTAGCAGGGTATTCAGGGATACAAAGGGTGAAGACAACCATAATGCGGCACATTTTAATAATTGCAGAGCTGAAGTATGGACTGCCCTACGGGCAATGTACACTGATACACGGGACATGCTTTTGATAATGGCATGAACGATGAAAGGTCATGAGGACCCAGCACAATACATATTACAGTTCCAGGAGATGTGGAGTGCTGAGACAGAGGAACCATGGGATAAGACTATATACCGATATCTGTCACATGTCGAAGAAGGGACTCTGAAAAAAGACATACAGAAAGATCTGGACAAGGTAGTGGAGATCGAGGCAGACGGATGGGGAGCGATCCATGCAATTTTATAGTACATCATTGTAGACGAAGGCAGGAGCCGGAGAAGGAAGTGGTTGACAATGCGCATGAAGGCCGAAACAAAGTTGGTACAGAAAACAAATTGTAAAAATGAACATTGTGGGTTGGTGATTATGGGGCCACCTGTGGGGCAGGTGCTCCCACGGATGGCACTAGGTGGAACAAAGAGATGGTACCAGAGTGGACAGGAGGCTACAAGAGTTATCCAGACAACAATGAGTATCAGTTGGGATAACAAGGAGAAAGCCAGGGAGAGTATTTCTGAGAGAGAGAGGGGGATACTGTGGTGGTAGAGGAGGATTTGGTGGATCAGGACTGTGTTGGTCATGTGGCTGAATGGGCCATTTTGTGCGGGAGTAGGCAAGTGGCAGTGCACGATCCCCAAGCATATTCCAGTGGACCTGTGGCTCTGGTTCAGTATCCACAGCAATATGGAATGAGGCTTCTAAGGGCCCTGTATGGTGTAGGTGTAGTGGCAGCAAATGTGCCCCATCAGGTTCAACAGCCCCGGTATCCATATCCGGCACCAGTACCACCACAGACACAAATGCCAGCACCCAATAGTTTGCCATAGTCTGCTTAGCAACAGCGCCATCAGTACAGTTTGCACCACAGATGCAGGAAAAAATGTACTGCATATTGGCAGTGTCACTGCCAATCTTACCTCTTGGTTTTGTCTTTGGGGCTATTACCTAATTTGGTAGTAATTTAGTATTGTGGTATTTTGGGTGGTAAATTGACAACCTCATTTTGGTGGTAATTTATTGATGAGCAAATGGTTTACACTACCCCATATGATAAGACAAACCTTCTCCCTTTTAGAACTATGATAGTGTTTGGGCTGACTGTAAACATCCACCCCGGTTTAGCAAATTAATAAGGGAAGACAGTAATATCACAAATCATGTCAATTATGGCATATAGATTGTGCCAATGACTTATCTACACCAGAGGCCTATGCCCTTGGAGGGCTCTGTTCTCCCTTTAGCATGCAGGGTGGAACACATTCATAAACACACACAAACTTTCTAGCTTGCATATAAATTTCCCTTTTTCTAAAGTGGTAAATATGTTATCACTGTGGTGCAAACACCAGAGCCTCCTATTTATCTCCCCTCACTGAAATAGTGACCATCAGACATATGAAATGAAAAAGAAAACACATCAACTTTGCTTCTGCTATTGCAGTTATTATTTCAGTAATAACCAATTTTGAAACCACACAAAATAAAATAGTTCATTTCATGATGACCCATTTATAAGCACCCACAGATCAGCACTGCGGCAGTTATCAAAGAGACAAAATATACATGTGCATTGTAAAACGTTTTCTTTCTATTCCCTTCAGTTCCCCATGTGCGAAATACCACAATGACCCAATCTTGTCTAAACAGTCAGAGAAAATTGGCAGTCACCCAAAGCTCTCCTCATTTTTACAAATTCTTACATAAGGACTTGAAGTAGCTGTTTTATCTGTGCGACCCCTCCTTGCTCCTGCCTGCGCTGAAGCCTTCCCAAGCCACACGATCCCTGGTGCTTACAAGAGATGGCCTTTGGCTTCCAGGCAGATGGGACTGCAGCCCCTCTGCAGCCAGCAGCAAAATCCAGGACCGAGCCGAAGTGCAGGAAAGGAGGAAAAAGCCCAGCCTTTCGATTGAACCACCTAGTAAATCAATCTCACTGTCAATCAAGAGTAGCACTGCCTCCCCCTTGACGTATCTGAAGACCTCCTAGACTTCTGACTCCACTGTCCAATCACACCCGAGAGCATGTATGTATCTACTTATTTCCTGCTCAAACAAAAGAAGCTTCAGAATTTGTACAAAAGACAGTTCATTCATTTGTGGTTTTTCATTTTGTTTATGCCTCTCCTTCCATGAAGCGAAAGAGGAAAATCTCAGGATTTCCATCTGTGTTCACTGACATGACATTGCATTGCAATGTTAATCAGGGGAATTAATTAGTTACTGTGGTGTTAATAGGGAAGTTAGTATAGGTTATTTTCTGTAATGCAATTTTACACTGATGGGAATGCTCATAATTTGTATATTGAACTTTGAATTCACTGTCCTTTCTGCAAACACTCTGCTTTGCCATTGCAGGCCAAATTCACTGTTATGACTACATGTGGCATTTCACCTGTTTCGTATAATTTCCCATTTCTTTTCTGCATTCAGACTAATCCCATTAAATGTTGACCTGTATCCTTAATCTGCTGCTCCCACTTGCATCCATATGCTTTTAAATGACTGTTTTCTGCACACATTTTGTTAGCTTCCATTGAAAACAGTATTTGCACCCATTTTGTTGCTTTTAAAATAACAAATCAATGCGATGCCATATATCCCTACACACTGTATACTGGGGCAAGTGTGGTTGGCAACCCTTTTGTGTTTCTAGGATCAAATGCATATCCAGACTAGGTCAGCCCACATAGAGCTTTGGTGTACCCTGTCCTATCAGTTAATGCTGACCCGGAAGAGGAATCCCTGATAAGTGTAAGATAGGCAACAAGTCATTTGTTTTCATGGTTGACGCAGGTGCAACAAAATTGTGTAAAAAATTTAAATAAAAAAATGCCTTCCTTTATCAGGAAGGATAATGGACATGTAATCGTTTTTTTTGTTGGGCTAATACATTTGTTTCCATTCACTGAAGTCTTACCCATCAAGGTAGGTATTCAAGAGGTGTAAGCTCCTTTATTGTTTTCTATCGAGACTCCAGTGAACTTGTTAGTCAGGGATTTGTTATATAAGTTTAATATTACCATCTAATTTATGGAGGAAGTGATGGTGTGCTACACACCACAAATGTTCTATGCTAAGGATCTGGTGATAATGCAAGCTTTATATAGTGATGGTGGCACTAGAGGGGTACCTTTGCAACCAGTTTTACTTATGCAAGGAACAACAGTGTTACTGAGTTAGATACCTGGCATTAGGAACAAGCCATTGAGAGTGCCCGCTGAGTTTTTGTTTAGACCCACAGTATCCCAAGATCATGCTCTGGGGACGCTTATTACACTAATTTGGAAGGGGTGTTGATTGCAGATTACAAGGAAGTCTTGATAGGCACTAACGAGGAGGGAGATGAGTTGCGCACAGTTTTAAGTACAGTGTCGGGTGGACAGTTTGAGGATGCTGACAATGATGGTGAGATGATTCTAGAGGTTTGCATCCCATGTCAAATTATGATTCAAGATAAGAATTTTCTGTGTCCTACATTTATTGTCAAATGTATGCCTGCACACTTATAAAACAGTCTGTTACAGGTCCCATGCACTGTATGGATGGGCAACCCCCATAATGAAGGGATTTTGAAGAGTATAGGAGCAGTGTGCCTCTAATTGAAACCAGGTGCAGTGTTACCTGGAATGCAACAGTATCCATTGTCAAGGTAGACAGATGAGGGGATACATGTGACAATTCAGGCATTATGGCAGCAGGGCGGTACAGTACCCATGCAACACAGTGATATGCCCTTTCAAAAAAGCAGAGGGTTCAAGTTGAATAATATAGTTGAAGCAGAGTTCTCAGTTGTACCAAACCCAGCCACGATCCTTTGTAATGTACCCACGGAGGCCACGCACTTCACTGTTATTGATGTGAAAAATTCATTTTTCTCCCTCCCATTGCACACTGATTTTTAATATCACACGTATCGTTGCCAACACACTAGACTTCCTCGGGGGAATTGTGAGTGTCCCAGTATTTTTAACAGTCTTCCATATGGATTTGGACAATATCCACGCACCAAGCACTGTCTTTCAGTATGTAGATAACCTCTTTGGGTCTGATTCATGGAATCTTTGTTTGTACTGAAAAGTGACTTTGCGCACTTCTAAGTGTGTAAAGCACATTTACCGCAACCAGAAGCATTGGCATTCCATCAGGTGCAGGTTGTCTGGGATGCAAACTGAGTCATCATGAAAGTCAATGCCAATTTTCCTGCAAGCAAACATGACTGCTTCATCTTCTGCTGGTCACCACTCTACCGAGCTGTGGCATCTGGAAACTTTGGCAACACCTTGCTCATTGGTATCAACTGTCACATGCATGCAGTCACATAACGCACTGAACAACCAACCATGACAATCAATGACCGTAACAACTATTGACACACTTGCAGCAGACAGTGCCTACCCCCTCTCACCATTCCTGTTCATGCCATTCAGGAATCTTGCCACTCCAGCCGCGGTAAATGTACAATGCAGCACATATAGCCACAAGGGGCATAATGGAGTGCACATTTGGGGTGCTCAAGTCACATTACTGCTCAGTGGACCAATCTGGTGGAGTATTGATACATGCCCCACCTGTAGTATGCAAATTCATTATGGCAGCTTGTGTCCTGCACAATGTTGCCACACATCTTGGCATACCGGTTAGACCTGCAGGACCATGCCCTTAATTGACCAAAGGGTGCCTGGAGAGGCTGCATGTAATCAGCTTGTGCAAACCTACTTTTCATTAATACCAGCCCATGTGGAGCACACGCAGTGAAGCCACATTCCTGGTGCCATTCAATGATGATGCTGGGCCAATCCTCAGTGCCCATAATGACACCCTGAGAATGTGTGTCTTGGAGAAGCAAACTGTGTGTCCACTGACATTCATAGTAAGTGGAAACAGGATACGTGTACCTCGCACAAAAGCACACCACAAAATCCCCTAAACAACTTTCACATGCCCCACACCAACTATTGTGCATGTAGTTCCCCAGCAACACACAGCAGAAAACAAGTAGGAAGTCGCAGTACAAAATGAAAGCAGCAACTAACACTTATGACGACTGCCCTGTCCACCCTATGTGTGTCTCACAGCAATATACAGGTGGAGTAGCCACCCCATTACTGGACAACAATTATGCCCACAATACACATCTGCCTCTGAATAGTCATACAGAAAATTGCAAGGCCACTTCAAGAAAGATGCACATCTCGCCACACATCTTTTGCCAGCCTGTTCCAGCTGTATCCTGGAATGTGTCTATACTCCCCACTGTAGGTGTCCAAACCAGCCTACACTGCCAATGTATTGCGTGCAGGCAGCCCACAGCACAGTTTCCTTTGTATAGCAGCAACCATCTTCCCTTGCAGAATGCCTCAGAGAAAAATAACCGAAGGTCAGAGCAGGTAGGGCCTCCATGAACCTAAATGACACTGAAATCTGTGCCCCCCTGAGTGACATGCAACAACCGCAAGCTATAACTTGCCAGCCCACCATCACAAGGTCTCCCCCCACCCATGCAGCCAGACCTGTCCACCTCAGGACAACACAATCAAAAAACACCCCACACAGTGACACCATCCGGACCCACAGCACCTCCACTGTATTTCTCTCCTTCCTACCCCCTGGGTGCCATGCTGTGAAGGAACATGTTCCATGTACCCCTTCTACTGTGAGGGATCATTGCGATTTGTCAGATCCAGCTGTAGTCAGAATGACACAGAGAACAGAATAGAGATCACTGAGAGGTTGGAAACCCAGGCTCCTCTTGGAAGTCCTCCCAATGCCACAATTCAGCCTCCCATGATTAACATGGCATCAGGACAGCTTAGGAAACGCTGGCACGGGAGGCGATGGTGGAATTCCCAAGATGATGGCAGGCAAACTTCTCAGCATATGCAGTGAAGATGGCATATATCAGGATTCAGTTTGGCAATCAGGTAGTATTTACAGAGGAAGGCAGGGCACAGAAGCAACATGCAGAAATGAGACGAGCAGACAAGAGAAAGTAATGAGAAACTGAGGCCAAGGATATTGGCACACACAAGTGAGCAGGCAAGAGGAAGGGAAGGCAGAGCTCTGAGGGACTGGACTGACCAGGATCAATGAGATGACAAACAGTAGGGTGGACACAATATACGTGCCGGACACCGTATTACACATGGGGGAGAGGAGAAGGGTGGGAGGAAGATGACTACGTAATGGCCAGTGAGGCATGAGGTGAACAATCATAATCCAGATGTCCAGAGAATTGAGGATGAGGCTGTTGTTGAATGTATCCAATATTGCCATTCGTCAACAAGTGGGGTTAGTGCCCCATATTCTCCTGTGTCTATCATTTGTGGAAGTGCAACCTGAAAACAAATACTTAAAAACCCAGCTCTTTGTCTAAAAGAGCCCGTCGGTCTAGGTCTGCACCTCCACTATATCACCTAGCACACTCTGTTCTGCCTCGTGCTACCTAGAAAAGAATATGAGTAACTAACTAACTTTCACTGTATACCTGCTGTAACTATGTAATTGGACTGTATATCGCCTGTAACCATGTAACTGAATCTACCTAAGTATACCTTCTGGGGCCGCTTATTGTAACCCTCAAGCAAGCCTTCTTTAAATCTCCTTATAGTGCCTCGTTGCCTCTGGGCTGTAGTGCGCTCTACAAATACTAAAATAAAATCAATAAAACCAATGCACATGCATGGATGTTAAAGGGGACATACACAAACATGTGGACAATGCACATCGCAACTTACCTTCACCACAAAAATCACAAGAACTGTCAAATTCCATCGTGTGCAACTGCATGCGGATATGGTGGTGCACACAAACAGACATTTACATGGTTGATAGTGCACAACCTTAACTGCTGACAGAGCTGCCCTGATGTGATTCTCACATGGCTTCCACTAGAAACTGTACCTCTGCATTTGTAAATGGAGGGCCAGTGACTGGTAGAAGGCATGGGGACTAGGCGGGCATAAGGGTGTTGGGTGGACCTCTCGTGAAGTGCAGTCACTGCAAGAGTCAGGATCCCTGGAACAAAAGGGGCATTGCATTTTACCAGCCATGAGTATATCATGCAGACTGCACATATGTTGCAAAAGGCATTTGACTGATTGTCACCTTCACATGTGATCCTGTTGCAGTCAAGTGAACCATGGCAGTTGACACCACTGTGCATGGCTGCATGGCCAGTACATCACTCATAAATCCCTTGAGATGAAACAACCCATCCATCAAGGTAGAAAAAAAAATAAAGTCAATCCTGATAATGGTTAGAAATTTTTTTAAAAAAAAGAAATAAACACATCCAGGGGTATACCAAATGAGAATAAGGTGTCCATCCTGAATGGGGGGGAGGGGGGAATAATGCCAGACCATCCCTGACCGGTTCAAATTAAAGTCCATCTTGGAATTGGGAAGGGGGGGATTAGGGGACAGGTGGCAGTGGAAATGGCCACCCGGGGGCGGTGGTGCTGCATCCTGTCCACACAGTGCCAAAGCCGGGTCTTCATTGGCTGGGGCCACCCGTGATACATGTACCAGCATTCCAATGGCTGAGAGGTCACAATGAATTTTCTCCTGAGTGGCCACAGAGATCGCATGTGCGGTCACCCCTGATGTATCAATTTTCTGTGACAGTGTCTGCCTCAAGGTGTCGTCTCCTCATGGGCTGTGACCTTGTGGCTGAAAGTTCATCGTGCAGTGAAGGCCTCAAGCTCTTATCTCACTGGGATTGGACACTCTAGATGCCAATGTCTCTTGCTTCAGGGCTTCTCTATGTGATGCAGCATCCGCATGCAGCGAGTCCTGCAGACACTTTAGATCAACCTGTTGGCCTTTAGTCTTGGCGTCCATGCCCAGTTTACGGGAGAGCCTTCAGGACTGCATTTCAGCATGCAGTTTCTTCTAAAGGCTGGGCAAGAATTGCTGCTCTTGTGCATCCTGGCAGCTGGTGTGGACATGTGGCCAGGCGATCCATGCCCCTAGCAAGATCGGTTCTGTGTGTTTATAACGAATGAAAAAATGAGTTCTCAATATTTTCATTATTTTATTTAAATGCAACAGACCCCCTCTCCAACATATTTTAGGACTGGTGTAATTTTATATACTAACTCCAGTTGTAGAATATTTGGGGAAAGTGTTGGATAGTGCATTTAAATAAACTAATGAAAATATCACACTGTAATTTTTACATTCGTTATAAAGACTGCATACCAGCAATATCATGCAACATATTGCCATGCCGGATGGGCGCACACATCTGCTGCGCCCACATTGGCTCTCCAGCATACACATGTCCACCACGTGTGCGGGACTGATGGTGGGATAAACCCCCTTACCACACCGCCACAACATGGTGTTCAGTGGCTGCAGGCAAGTCCTAAGAAGATATGGTAATACCAGCCATGTCCGATGAGGCATGGTCCTGCTCTTTTGTGCAGGAGTCAGCCCTGAGGCATGCTTAATGGTGAGGAGGCACGTTTTCATGCATTCCTTGGTTGGCCTCTCTACGGAGTGACTCCCTACCCACTCCTGTGCCCTGACTCACGCGGCAAGGCAGCAAGCTACAGTTGTGTCTCTTTAGCACTGCTAATGTTTCTTCGGAAGTGTTTGTGTACCGCTCAGTGCTGTGTTGACATGTGAATGTGTCATGATTGTGGCTCATCATTGACAATACACAGGTGTGTCCGTTTTCATGGTGTGTGTGTGTGTGTGTGTCTGTTGCTGTTTGGCCCATGGTGACTTGATGTTATGTTCATGTTGTATATGCCACACATGCTTTGCAACTGTTGACTGATGTCCATGTTCTTTGTCTGCTTGCACACAGTTGCTACTGCTGGCCCAAGACGTGCTGTGGAGCAAGGAGTCGGGGACCGGGCCTCCATACTAAGGTGCAGACCCCAGCCATGCACCCATGACACTTTTTCTTCTGGGACTAATGTGGCAGAGGTAGCACCTGGACCATCGGGTGTGGCTGCTGGGGGTAAATCCCAGGAGGTCAAGGAAGCAGTGGACACCTCAGCGATGGGACAGGGTGATGCCACACAGGGGCCATCCATGGGGGAAGCCACCCTGGAGTCATCCCAGTTGATGATGATGGAGCAGGGGGTGGCCATTGCAGTCCAGCCCCTGGGGTCAGGTAGGGGGTGAGAAGGGGGAGGTGTTTTATACTGGAACGCTGCAAACTTGTCCCAAGGGCATGAGGATGTGCAGGACATTGTGTAGGTTCTGGCACAAAAGACTGTCCCTGGGCCATCTGACGCATCAGTGACCACCTTCTAGGACGCCGTCACCCAGACCAGCAGCCCAATTCCAACTGATGTGTCCATCGGGATCATGTGCTCCCCCTGCTGGCTGGTCTCACGAAGCGGACCGCAGTCGTTCATGATGTACAGGCTGATCGCAGGCAGCCATGCTGGCAACCACTGCTCTTTGGTGGGATCCATGGGCTGTTCTGCGTATACTCATACGTCCCGTCCCCTTTCTTCCATACTTGTGGCGTCATTCCGTCCTTCAGGATGGGACCGGAGCACTTTTGATAATAAAGCATCAAAATTGAAAACATTTTGTCCTTCTCTTTTTACGCGGGGTACCACACGTGGCCGTAACCCAGCCCTCCTGAGCTCTGCCTCATGCATCGCCCTTCACGCCTTTTCTCTGCGCGGTTGGGGCTGTAAGCACTTGCATCACCGTAATTTTCTCCTGAGGTGCCTCACAGACCTAATAGGTGTACCAGAGTTTTTTCTCAGGTTTCCCACAACAGACCTGGCAAGACCGGAACACATTCCGAGGTTCAAACGTCAGCCCAGTTTATCTGTGGCTTTGGACACCGGGTTTCGCTCCAAGGTCTCAGTTTCTGGAACTTTCCATACAAACACCGGGGCACACCCCGAGGCTTCCTTTTCTGGAGCTTTCTGTACTGAGCCATGGCTTGAGGCCCCACATGAGGGCGCTATAAATACCGGGACAAAACCAGAGGTTCCTCTTTTTGAGGCTAAGGTCTGTACGGACAAAACGAAAGACCTGTTCATGAGGTCTTGTCTGTAAGGGTGATTCCTCAACTTTTCCGCTCTTAGGTTCGCAGTGATACCGTTTCTGTCGAGGGGGCAAAGAGGGCGGTCATGCACCATAACACCTCTGTTACCAGCTCTGCAGAGGTTCCTCTGGAGGTTAATTTTGGGGCCACCTCCAAGATGTCAACTAAACCTCTGAGACTCGCCAGTACCGGCTCTGCCGAGGATCCTTGTGTCAAGGCTAAGACGTTACTTAAGTGCCATGACCAGCCTGAGGAGATGATTGCCTCATCTACACATGTGACGCAGTTTGCGTCAGGCATCGACAAAATGGTGGCCCAAACCTCATGGTCCACGGTGGGCATTTTGGATTCTACCCTTACACCTATGTTCTCGACGGAGGGTGCTGGCAATCTTAATTTTGGGGCTGAGCAGCCATTTTGGATTCTACCCTTACACCTACGTTCTCGACGGCGGGTGCTGGAAATCTTAATTTTGGGGCTGAGCAGCTTTTTTCACCTCAACCTTCTTATGACTGGCGTGCTTGGATGCTGCTGCCACATACGGTCTTGCTTCCGCCTATTTCTGCTCCGCTGGTCTATGCAGACCCAAGTAGTGGTGGGCCTTCCAGGCAACCATCCTCATTGCTGTCAAAGCCTGTGGTACCTCCCCGTTCCCTCTCCTCACCTGATTCTTCTTTTAAGACGTCCGATACCTTTTTTATTTCGGTTACCTTTAGTTTCCTTCGTCTTTCTTTCCTTTTTCTCGTGCAATAAGGGCGAGCTCCCTTGGAGTCCACCTTGACCTTTTAAGGAAACCGGATCAGGGGGAACCCCAAGGAGCAAGCCCCCAAAAACGTCCAGGGAAAAAGCCGATGTGGCAGAAAAAACCCTGATGTGATAACAGTTCTGGGTAGACAACAGAGGTGATGCCTTTTATGTTGGAATTCTTAAGGACCAGGAGAGAAGGGTAGCTTCCCTCTTCCCATTGTAGAGATCCTCCAAAGTTCACCCCTGAAACACAGTGGCAAGGAAATGGTCTCTGGTCCTTTGACAGAATAGAATACTGTCATGTCCAAATATTGAAAGAGATTCTTGTAGCAGGCGTTGTATCAACTAGATATGTGACACAGGAAGTGGATAGCAGTTGGTACAAGAAAAGACAGTGGAAGTGCGTATGAAGACAAAATACCTAGAAGAAAGAAGACCGCATGTACGGAACCAGCAGGAAGGTGGTGAGATCGCTACACAACGTGATGTATAATCACTGTAAGAAGATGACAGAAACCGAAGGAACTGGAGTAAAGTATAAAACAGGTATGCATAAAAATAGGGATAGATGAGCATAAGCACCATGATGTACATAGAAATGAATAGATAGCTAAGGTCAGTAACAGGACAGAAGATATAACCCAGAGAGAGGACAGTAGCAGATAAAAAGAACCCGGAAGCACCGCAGGGCCGGCAGTAACAGGAAATGAAAGTAAATAAGCACAGAAAGAATACGAAGGAATAGAAAGCAACAGGACAGATCACAAGAACACAAGTAGAAAAAGATAATGAAGCGAACAGAGAGACCAGAGTAATATAAAGCAAGCAATTGGGAGCAAAAGCGCTAGCACGACCAAGACGCTCAAGCAGTGGGGGTCCTTAGACGGATTCAACGTGAAGCGTATCTGGAAGTAACTGCCTATAAACACGCGGCAGCCATCTTGGGGGTAAAATAGAGCGCTGCAGCCGGTTTGCGTGCACAATACCCCCCAGCCTCCACTGATGCCAACGCTTCCAGGGACGAAGCGTGACAATTGGGTTTGTGGGGTATGCCCCATATGAGAGGCCTCTGCCTACCCCAGCGCCTAAACTTTCATCAGAGGATGTATTTTTCGCGAAGTTTCATAGGCTCATGCATTCTGACTCTATGAAAGAGTTCTTTAAGGGTCCTTTCAAGGAAATCTACCATGAACCTCCGGCTCCACCTTCCTATCCGGCGGCTCCAGCAGCTCCTGTGCGTGCTAACGCGTGACGTCATCCACTTACCGGTGAAATTACCTTGATTACGTTAAGGCCGCCATGTTTAGGCTTGAAATTTATAAATTACAATTGACAAAGGTCGCTCTGCCATGCCAACGATAATAATTTGGTCTGGGAAGCACAGCTAACGATGGACTATAGATTAGGATATGGTGAGTGGCATATGGGTTTTGTCAATGGATAAACATAAATATTTGCTGGTAATCCTGTTAGGGACTAGGTTGGATTGCTCAAATCCTAACCATTTTATAGAAACCATCAATTATGGAGAACGTTCAATAAAGATAAACCGGCATTGCTGCTAATTACCTAAGTAGTGTCCTACATTTTGGACTTACATTTACTGAAAAAGGATAAACAAAACATGCATGATTGTATATGTATAAACATCTGAAAGAAAAATGAATTATTTATAGAAAGTGACAGAGTTCATGGTCCACGTTCAGACCTGTCTTTGTGTTGTTGTAGGGGAGGACTGGTCTTGGAGACCCCCCTCGCCTGCATTTTCTCCCCAGGTGAGGACCATGGCTCAGTGAGCGTCCCCTCATGCCACCCGGGCCCAGGGGGTGGAGGGTTCACCCGCTGATGACATTGCCCACATGTATTGATTGCCCACATGTATTAAAATTTAGTTAGGCCTAGAAACCATCTTGTCTAGTAAAGATGGCGTGAGTTCAGCGCACTGTAGCGCGGCCCCCACCTTTGGAGGGCTTCAAGTATCCCTGTCGCCGCAGCACCCTGGCAGATCCGCTGTGAGCACGTTCCCACGAGAAAGATGGACATGAGCTAACACGAAATACTAACACTGTAACACTTCACCTTCCACAATGTAATACTGCTCCCCGCGCGACCCGGCCAGCAAGGCCGGGGCGACGGGGAGAACTGAAGCATAGCCATCTGATGAAAGCAGGAAAGAATTCAAGTATGATTGTTAAAGAACCACTTCTCCTAAAAAGAACCTGCAAAATTGTATATTGATTATAGAAGTGCATGCTTATATGACACCAACACTGAGGGACCCACGCCCCGCGGCCCTACACCATAACTGAACTAACGCTGCTAGATTACAGAGGAGGGTGCATGCAATTATGCATGAGACTTATAATATAGACATGTAAATACTCTAGTCTCGTGTAGACATCTCAACCCTCATATGTCCTCCCAGTCACCCACAGTGGCGGGCGTCATTCTCTGTGTCCCACCGACCGAGTGCTCCCTCACATAATGCAAATGTATATAGATAACCAAATGCTGTAGTGGATAGAATGCTTTACAGTTATAAGGTACTCAGATTGACTGTGTCCAAGAAACGTTTAATGAAGTTGAAATGTATGTGTTCGAGTAGTCTAAACGAATATTATAAGAGTGTTCAAACGTTATTAATGTTCTTCACCTAAAAGTCGGCAACACACGAGAAAAATACCTTTGTGAATATGTGCAAGGCCATTCTCCCTCCCACCCTGCGAAGCCTGCCAGACAAGAGAGCTGAGGCCTGCGCCGCGCTGCCCCACCTCCCCCAACTAAGCTGGAGCCGCTTCAAAGATTTGTAGGCCCCGCTACAGCATCCAAGGCCACAGCCCGCCACCTGCGTTATTTACAACACAGCAGTAAACCACCAGCACCCCCTCGTAAACCCCACAATCCCCCAGACCATCTTAAGACTTATGACTCCGTACAAACGAGACCCCCAACACTGGGGTAAGACACAGCGGCCCATTCATAACAACTTCTAACGAAACAGAAAGACATGTACCACCCGTCCCATGCCCCAGAACCCAGCCCCTCGACCTATAATACCGGTCAACAGGACACAGGTAATCATGCCCTGACAAACGGCCACCAGACCCTTCACAAGGTGCATTCCTCCTGTGTTGCATTTATCTGTAAGATAACCTATTGAAAGATTTACTCAAGAGAATAACATGTCATTGATTGAATAACTGCGGTGTGCATGGCCTAGGGCAAATAAGTCAGGGAAGGTATTCATCTTTGCCACAGGCTGCCTCAGCACACCAACACTGCTCGGATGAACTCAAGCCGACCTGCCAGGCCCAGCCCAACCCACGAGGCTGACCAGTGACGTCTTCCCGCCAAGACCAACCACGCTGCAGCAACACCTATAGTTAGTCGTCGTCACCCAATCCCAATGAACTTGTGCCCCCTATGGTATGTGGTTCTGATGACGTTTTCTGTAATAGATATACGCCTGTCTTTGCGATTGTCAGACAGGGCGCTCTTGGAGTTTGCAGAGTTCTTTGCATGCCCTATTCTGATTGATAAACTCCCACTTACGCTCACCCGCACTCTGTCTTGGCTTTATTCCCATTACGGGAGAGTCCCTTATTGTCTCTCATTGCGGGGAGGATCGTGCTGTCTAGGGGGCGCTTGCCTTCATTGTCCATGCTGAAAATCCAATATGCTTCCATTTTGCGTAGTTGCTTTTCTCTATTTCCCCCTCTATTGGAGAAGGTTACTTGTTCAATGCCAAAATCTTATCATGGTGATGTCTTCTGGTCTATGGTTTTCAAGGAAGTGTTTGCTCAGAGGGTAACGTATATCATGTAATTTGATTGTCTGGATATGTTCGTATATCCTTATCTTTAGAGGTCTAATGGTACTTCCTACGTAGGTTTTTGCACATATACATTTGATGGCATAGACTGTAAATTAGGAGTTACAATTTAGGAAATCTTTGATTTTGTCAATTGAACTGTCTGCTTTTGAACATTCCGTAAGCCCATTTGTAGCAAAATTGCAGATCTTGCATGTTCCGCATTTGTAGAAACCTTGCAGGGTTTCTGTTGCCCATAGCTTGTGTTCCCCTTTGGTTTTCTTATGTTTTACAAAGTGAGATGGACACAAAATATTTTTCAAATTCGGTGCCTTTCTGTAGGTGAGACATGGAGATTTAGGGAAGTAGTCTTAAATCCTGATCCGTGGTAAGTATGAACCAATGCTTATTTAAAAATGTTCTCAGAGAGGTTGCCTCTGTATTGTAGGTAGTTATAAATCTTACGGTTTGTGTACTTGCATTACCCGTCTTGTTTTGTTTCCGTGATTTGTCACTCGGTAGATCCGTTCTGTTACGTTATTGGCTTTCGTTTTTGGCCATAGTAAGAAGATCACTTTTGTAGCCTCTTACCAACAATTGATCTTTTGCTGATTTCAGATGTTTATGCATTACTTGGTTTTCTGTGCAGTTCCGTTTGATTCTCAAAAATTCCCCATATGGGATGTTTTTTTTTCTATATGGGGTGGATGGTAGCTTGCTGCATGCAGGATACTATTGCCTGCTGTTGGTTTTGTGTATAGAGTTGTGTTAATTTTGTTGTTGCGAATATATAATTCTAAATCCAGGAAGTGGATTTTGTTGACACTTTCTTCCATCGTTAGTTTTAAGTTATATTGATTGTTGATTAGAAAATGGTGGTATTCACTCAGTGATTGCTTGTCTCCTTTCCATATAACTAAGATATCGTCTATGAATCTACTCCAGTAGACGATCTGGTTAAGTTTGCTGAAAGCTCGGTGTTGCCTTGCATGGTGTAGTTCAAAAGCGCCCATATATGTTTGCATAAACTGGTTGGAATTTTGCCCCCATAGCTGTTCCTCTTTTTTGTTTATAGATGTCTCCATTGAATAAAAAAATCTTATTGGTGAGCGTAAAATTTAGCAACTCTAATATTTCATTTTGGTTTTTGTATGAGATGGATCTTGTATCTAGAAATTCTTTTGTTGTTTCCATTCCTTTTTGATTAAGAATGCTGGTATAAAGACTGGTCATGCCAAAAGTTACTAATCTAAAGTCTTGTTCCCATTCTATTAATTCCAATTGCTTTATGACGTCTGTTGTGTCTTTGATAAAGGAGGCGAGGTTGGCTGCCAAAGGTTGTAAGTGTTTGTCAATATATGATGAGATGGGTTCTGTTAAGGAACCAATGCTGTTGATTATTGGTCTACTGGATGGAAGTTGATGATACTCTTTATGGATTTTAGGTAAAAAATAAATGCTTGCTAATATCGGATGTTGATTGTTCATATAGTTGTATTAGTCTTCTGTTAAGAGTTGTTCTTCCAGATAATGCCTATTGACTTGATGCCATTCCGTCATGAGGTTTGAGAGTGGATTGTTGGTGAGTTTCTCATAGGTTTGTTTGTCATTTAGATGTTTGGCAGCCATTTTGATGTAATCTGCGGTGTTTAGCAGTACAATTTTCCCCCCTTTGTCTGCTTGTTTTGTAATCACAGTTTCATCCTTTTGTAGTTCAATTAGGGATTCTCTTTCCTTAGTTGTAAGATTGTAGTGCCCGTTTTTAGGTTTTGATGATTTCAGGTACAATGCTCTTAGGTCCTCTGATACTGCTTGTTCACAAAGGTCTATATACCTTCTATGGTGGTCCTCGACCACCAATCTCAGTGGTGTTCTCCTTTCAGGAGCCCTGCCCACAAGTGACTATCACCACAAACTCCTCCCCCCTTCTGGGGTGGGGCGCAACGCTGGATCATCTCCAGGTTTCCGATTCATGGATGCCGCAAGACAGGCAGTTTCATATAAATTATTTGGAACTCCTGGCTGGTTTTCTGGCGCTGAAAGCTTTTCAACCATCCATCACGAACCGGGTGGTCCGCGTCCGCACAGACAACTCGGTATCAATGTTTTATATCAACAAGCAGGGTGGTACCAAGTCCCACCTCTTTTGGACCTTGCCGTTCAGGTTTGGGAATGGGCCCTCCAGCACAGCATTTGGCTACTGGCGGCACACATTCCGGGCCAATTCAATGTGACGGCAGACTCACTCAGCCAACAGACAGCAGCCAGCTACGACTGGGAACTGAACATGGAGGTCCTCTCCAACATCTTTTGCCAATGTGGCACTCCAGAAATTGACCTTTTTTTGCGACTGCCACAAACAGGAAACGTCCTCTTTATGCATCCGGTCTCGGGGCCTCCGCTCTAGGAGATGCTCTCGAGATTCCGTGGCACAACATGAGGGCATATGCCGTACCGCCTCTTCTGATTCTTCGGTCACTCGGCAAACTCAGGAATGCATTGAATTGCACCCTCCTGTTCATAGCTCCTTAGTGGCCAGCCAGATTCTGGTTTTTGGAACTTCAGCATCTGTTGATTTGTCCTCCGATCAGACTGCCGTTGATTCCCAACCTGCTTCACTAGTGCAATCAGCAGTTGTGGCACCCCTCACCACAATCATTCAGTTTGGCGGCCTGGTGCCTGAATCAAATCCCTAGCACAGTTTAACCTGTCTGAGCACAATATGCACATTATCCAAGTGGCCAGGAAGCCTTCTACGAGGTCTCAGTATAGGAGCAAGTGGCTCTGGTTTTGTCACCAATGTTTAACCAAGCAACTAGACCACAGACATGCTACGATTGACACTGTCCTGTTCATTCCTCATCTGGCTGCTTCGGCATTCATGCCTTGTCTTGTAGGACTTACTTGTTGGCTATTGCCGCCTACCTGTCCACTGACACCTGTTCCTTTTCTTTGACGAACCCAGTCATTAAAAGGCATTTCTCAGGTCTATTACATCTTTTTCCACCTGTACGCAATCCTCATCCGAAGTGGAATTTAAATGTGGTCCTGACTGCCTTATGCCATAAACCATTTGAACCCATGGCTACGATGGATCTAAAGTAGCTTTTTGGAAGGTTGCCTTTTTGATTGCAGTGATTTCGGCAAGGTGAGTAAGCGAGCTTCAATCCTTGTCCGTGGAACACCCGTTCCTTACCTTCCATAAGGATAAGGTTGTGCTCTACACTCATCCTTCTTTCCTTCCTAAAGTAGTGACTGATTTTCATTTGAATCAATGTATCTCATTACCTGTCTTTTTTCCGAACCCGGCCTCAGACGCCGAGAGAGTATTACACAATTTAGATGTCAGATGAGCTCTGAAATTCTATCTGGACAGAACAACTGAACTCAGGGGCTCCTCAACTCTGTTACGTTCGGAGACCCGAAAGGGAAACCACCTTCAAAAGCTACTATCTCCCGATGGATTGCCTCCTGTATTTCAGAAGCGTATACCGTTCAGGGCCTTCAACCTACGAAGGGCATTCATGCCCATCTTGTACGTGGCAAAGCGGCTGCTATTGCCTTCCTAAAATATTTTCCCTGGGAAACCATTGCCAAGGCAGCTACGTGAGCTTCCCAGTCAGCTTTTTGTAAGCATTACTGCTTGGACCTGAGCTCCAGGGCCGATGCTCCATTCGGCTAGACTGTTCTTAAAAACCTTTTTCAGTAAGGAAGTTCTATCCACCCGTATTACCTGTGAGAAGTGCTTTGGAATCTCCCACAAGTATGGAGGAAAGGGGACAGGACTAAGGAGTATAACAGTTACTCACCATAGTGACTACCTTACTCCTAGTCCATAGTCGCCTTTCCTCCATATGCTCGCCTGCCGTCCCCTCTAATAAGTATCCTCTATTATTGCTTATATGGTCACAGACCTGGTGATCGAAAAGGACTGAAGGGCGATGCACGGGGCGGAGCTCAGGAGGGCAGGGATACGGCCGCGTGCGGTACCCTGCATAAAAAGAGAAGGACAACATTTTTTCAATTTTGATGCTTTTTATCAAAAGTGCTCCAGTCCCGTCCCGAAGGACGGCATGTCCCCACAGGTGTGGAGGAAATGGGACTATGGACTAGGAGTAAGGTAGTCACTATGGTGAGTAACTTTATTGTCCCTCTCCTCAACATCCTCCTCTGTGCCCCAGTCATTCTAGAGGGTGCCTTCTGGCCCAAATATCAGGAGAGAAATTCCTCAAGCTGGTGCAACAAAGCAAGCTCCCCAATGGATCCATGCCCACCTAACATCTTTAAATCAATCCTTACACAGGGCACACCATAGGAATGCCACAGAAACCTCTTCAAAAAATCACTCAACGGGCAGAGTACCGCAGGCTTTCAACTCTGCATACATTAAACCACTCCTTGGGTAAAACGGGTGATGCGGAAGACCTCTCTAACTACAGAACAATATTAAACATTCCCTCCCCGGCAAAACTATTCGAGACCTGTGTCTGCGAACAAATGCTGGAACACAAGAAAAACCACCAACTATTGGACCAGGCACAAGTTGGCTTTAGACCCATGAGGTGGACAGACAGCACATCTCAATTCTGTATGACCTAAAGACCACAGATTCAACACAAACTCTGCACTGATACTACTAGACCTCTCTGCAGCTTTCGAAAGTCAGCCACAACATTCTCATCAAGAGACTCGAAGAAATAGGAAGCATTGACACAGTGCTGCTCTGGATTAAATGTTTCCTATCAGAAAGAACAGAAACTGTATGGTTTTCATTCAAATACACACTGCGGGACACCACCTGTGCAGTACCACAATGTTCCTCCCTATCCGCCCTCCTCTTCAACATCTACTTGACTCCACTAATCAACATAATCAAAAGACACCGCTTCACCTGCTACAACTATGCAGATGATGCCCAAATCATGTCCAAAATCAAAGATGTACAAGAGGAGAACACAAAGAATGGATGAACACGAACAGCCTCATTCAACAGAGGCAAGACGGAAATTATGATTATATCCAAAAACCAAAGAAGCAACCAATACATCCCATGGCCCATAGAATTAGGAACAGTGCCCACTCCATCTAAAATTGTCAACAACCTTGGAATCCTAATGGGCAACCAGCTAACCCTAAAACCACAAGTAAACTCGATAATCAAGAAATGCTTCTTCCTCCTGCACGCCATCAAAAAGATACCATTCCGCTCCTTCATGCACAAAACACTGTTGGTCATCATCTCCGTACAGGATGTACTACGCCAACAGCCTATACCTCGGAATGCCGGATTATCTACTGATGCAACTGCAACATATATAGAACGCAGCAGCTAGACTTATCCTCAAACTCTCACAAAGGGACCACATCACACCAGCGCTAAAGATGCTACATTGGCTGCCAGTAAAAAAAACAAATTGCTTTCAAAACAATGTGCATAACGCACAGAGCAATCCACGCCCAAGGAGCAGAATTCATACAAAAGAAAATCATCATTTACCAGTCGACCAGAACACTTAGATCCAGTGACGACATCCACTGGGAACGTAAACCAGATCAGCATTCTCTTGTCTAGCTGCTCAACTTTGAAACTCCCTCCCGAAAGGAATACGAACCATGAAGGACGATCTAAAATTCTAAAAACTCCTAAAAACCCGGCTCTTCAACTCCGAACTTGACAAACGAATGAGCAACACCCAAACCCCACAGAATGAACACACAAATGTCAAGACTGGGGATTAGACCAGACCACGACTAAGTGCAGGGAAGTAGAGAAGCCTCCGTATGGGACGGAGACTCTGGTGCTCCCGTTACCATAGAGGGCCCTACCAGAAACCTAGGTTGAACCTCAGACAGAGGGCATTAGAATTAATGGGTTAATAGTGGAGACCGAACAGACAAACCACGGGCCCGGGAAGGGGGGATTTTTGGGGGAGGTCGGTGGAGGTATCGCCACTAAATAGCCCAGCTAACCTACATCTCTGCACAGAAAATAGGAGTGAGACCCCTAGCACACCACAATGCACCACACTGGCAGGGATATGTGCCACAGGTGGCCAAAACTGAGGGGGTAAGATAAAGGAGCACCACTAACCAACCCCATTAAGAAACTCATCCCTCTGCTTGCACCTCTCCAACTCTAAACTAAGCACAACCATACCTCTACAGCACAACAAACCGCACGCACTTCACTGAAACAACAAAACAAACCACACATAGCCCTGCACAACAGCACATAACTAACTACTGAAAATTCACACCTACACTCAGTGAATGGTGTGAACCGAAATTAAGCTGCCAGCAGAATCACAGCTCTCTTGCACTTTTTCCCCACTCAGTCCCACTAACTTACCCCCACACCTTACCCTCTTGATTTTCAGATCTGCCAGAGCACCAGGGGACTACTCGGGTGGTGATAGTGTGCGGTATAAATATCCTTGAACATAACATTCCAATATCGTCCCCTGTGCACCAGTCCCACCACCGCCACATCCGGTTGAGATTTCCTCCCTGCCCACGATGGGAGTCCCTGAGAAAGCAGATGAGGTGGTCACTGTGCCTACCCAGACAACAACACAGACACAGGCACTGGAAGGTCAGCAGGCACCTCAGGGCAGTGCAGTGCAGGTGCTGTACGCCACCGATGAGTCATCAGGCCTGAGGGCGTACCTCCGTAGCTTGCACTCTGCATGGTGGCAGCAGCTGGCGAATATGAGAAGGCAGAATGTAACAGGGGTTTCCACCCCAAGGAGGCAATTGGCACCAGTCAGGCAGGAGTACAAATGTGGGGGGGGGGGGGACCATCCAGCCATTGCCGTCTGTGTTTCGCAGATACCAGAGGCAGCTGGTGGCAGCAGGCAAAGGAAGCAGCTGTAATGGTGACCAGGGCAGAGGTCGGAAAGGCCATCCTGGAGGCTACTTGCAGGTTGGCAGAGCAGCATATGGTGGCCATGCTGCAAGCACTACCGGCAACAACGGAGGCCTACCTCAGGGAGGAGGACATTGCATGTGACTCAGCCCTAGTGGAGGCATTGTCTGAGATTGGCGAGCACTGCCTATGTATATAGGCCATTAGGATTGGGGTTCATTTTTAACTTTTTTTTAAAAAAAATTCCCTGGACTATTTTGAGATTCCCTTCATTTTATTGTATATAGTTCTATTTTAATATAGGTTTGAAATTGGTTCATTCCATGATTCGTGCTGTCTATTTTTCTGTGTGTACTTTTACATTTTTCATGTTGTACCAATGCATTTGTTCATTGTTGGATCTTGTGTATTGTGGTCTCACTGTGTGTCATGGCGATGCTGTGATGTTTGCTGGGGGAGGTGTGAGCATGTGCCCGACATATAGGAGTGTGGCCATCTGACAGCTTTGAGAGGGGCACTGGATAGTTTTCAGATTCTGTTCTTTGTGCCTAGGCACTGCATGTTTGGCGTCATTGTGTTGGTGCTGTTGGACAGAGGGCTTTTGTGTGTGTAATGGTGTACATATGGGTATGGTTGTTGACACGTGTGCATGTCTCATGATGGTGTTTGTAGTCTCTCATTGTTGATGAAATATCACTGTAATAAAGCTCCTTAGTCATCTTGAGTAGGTTCCAGAAGTACGTTTTATTCCAGTTACATTATGATGGCAAGTATGAACTGCTGGGTCCCATCACCCAGGCTGGGCCTCTCCAAATGACATACTCTGGAACCCTCATGACAGGCATTCCTACACCTCTAACCAAACATTCTCTCAGACACACCACCATTCTCTCATGCATTCCATAGCACCTGCATTCACACCAAGCATGATACAACACATCACCCTTCTTCACACATACAAACCCACAAAAGGAAACATACAGGGAAACACTCATACGGGGCATTGTTTATTTGTGAGAGATGCAACTCAGAAGAAAGGCGGTGGGTGTCCCCCTAACATACCGGCTGCACCTCCAACAACAGTCACTAATTCTTACCGAAAGCGTCCCCCCTTCGCCCCCTTTCTACCCATAATCTACATCTGTCACGTGAATGGGAAGGCGTCCCCCCGACTACTCACTTGCACATACTCTGCATGCCTGCAAAATACCCATTGACCAAACCTCACACCGGAGAAGAGATCCCACTCCATTCCTATATACTCAATTGTGTTGGCGCGGTGTTGCCACAAACCATACCTCACCTAAATACCCTTGCCATACTCTACTATGCTTGCACAATGACATGTTAACATTTTGACATTGCCCTAACAGTCCCCAACGGAAACATCTGTTGACCTGAACCACCTCAAACAAGTCGAGCTACCCATACTTTCAACGGACACATTTTTACTCAAAAGGTCTAAATACCCTATACTTTTAATGAGAAAAGGATCACGTCCTAAATGTCCATAGCTGTGAGCAGCTCTAACCTGGAAATTCTCAAAACACGTTAGCGCCTTGCATTTTCACATAACATCTAACATTTTCCACTGCACCTGCTCACATTCGGATTACCATAGCAGACACTGTGGGACTTAAAACCTGAAAGTCTATGTTGCACCCATCAACCTAAAAGTCCAGGTAGCGCCAGCACCTAAAAGTCCATGTTGCATTAGGCAACCACAAAGCTACAATTTCCTCAAGTGTTCAACTAACACTCTCACACTTCGGTCCCATTCACCTATTTCCCTATCAGTGTACCCATTAAGTCTACAGTATTCCTAACCTCTATAAATCAATGCACCTTAAACCAGACATGCGATTAAAGAACACGTTCCACCATAACCCAACACATGCACTTTTTCCCATTTTTTTTCCCCCATTACTACTTCACATAAAATGATATAGATTATTCGTTGGCAGTGTATGTAACGCACACTGTCTGCCTGTCCTCCTTCCACTAAGCCACCAGGTCTGCTCTGCCAAGGCTACGTGACAAAAAACACTCCAATTGGGTATTTTTCTGGCCTTGGAGAAAGATGGACTTCAACACAGTCTGCATTGCCGGTTGAAGCCAGAATGGCATCCTCAGATGGTACATTGACACTGGTTGCACTTCTGCTAGTCCAGGGCCCGGGCGACATAAACTCTTATCTTCCTCCCTTATAACTAAGCAAGTCACGGCAGTGCCCAGCCAGTGCATCGGAACGAAACATAATGGTCCACGTCACAGGGTTCTTTACTCAGACTCTGCGCTCATACGGAATGTCGCGTACATAGCATTTCGCACAGTCTCCTCCCCCAGCACCCAACGTGTTGTCACCGGTCGTGTAGCCGCAGGCGAGCACTAAGGACCCACTGCAGCCCAACCGTTATAGGGCCCTCAGTCAAGCAGGACCTAGATATGGCACCAGCAGCTCTTGTAGTAAGTCCTCCCCTACTTCCCCTCTGTTCTGCATTGCTTTTTCCAGGCAAACACTGCCATCCCACAGGGTTCCACTTTTGGGGCACTACCCGTGCTACGTTGCAACTTTATTTCTCCGCTCACTAGGATATGTCACTTTGCCGCTGTATTTCATGAACTGGATACCTCATCACCGTTCAGTGCACTGTTTGCAGTGACCTCCACTTAACAACTTGCACATCTTCCTCACTGAGAAATGCCTCTCCACTACTACGAACGTCATGCCATGGGGATGGGTATGGGCTAAAACTGCATCGCCTAACCCCTTGCACAGCTTCCTCTCTGGGACATGCCTTTGGTTCCAAGACTCTGTAAAGTTCCTACTGGGCTGGCTCACATAAAGGGGTGAATCCCCTCTCTTCCTACTCATCAAGTGATTGGCAGCTTCCCCTTACTTAGCCCTGGGAGATAAGGCTCCTACTCTGCAGCTCTCTCCCTTTTTGTTTCTCTGGGGTATTATGACACAGCCAATGTCCCTTTACTTCGTCCTGGGTGATGGGACGTACTTGTGTGGGGGCAGCGGTTCCTTTCCTTCTCTGAACCCCCACAGCAGAACTGGTCACTTTTATCTTCAACTTTCTTGCCACGCAGGTTCTTTTTCTTTACTTGAAAGACCGACTCATCGCCAGTATAATAATCAAAGCACCTTCGTCATCTTGAGTAGGTTCCATAATTAAGCTTTATTTCAGTTACATTTTGATAGCAAGCATGAATCGCTGGGTCCCATCACCCAGGCTGGGACTCTCCAACTGACATACTCTGGAACCCTCACCACAGGCATTCCTGCACTCAAAACCAAACATTATCTCAGGCACCCCAGCATTCTCTAGCACCTGCATTCACAACAAGCACAATACAACATTTTTGTTGTGTGTTCTATCTAGTGTTGTCTCTGTTGCCTCTGCACATTTGCTATTGGAGGTGGAGTCTGTATGTTGATTTCGTTTCAGGTCCACTGTTTAGGTGTTCCTTGGCATTTGCTTGGGAATGTTTATGAGCACATACTTCAGCCTCTGTTGTTTGTATTTGGCATTGTGGATGTTGTGGTGAGATGTGGCCTCACTGTGGATGGGTGGCCTTCCACAGAAGCATTAGATGGTTTGTTTGTTTATTTTATTTGTACAGCACACCTGGCCCAGGGGTATCTGGGCCCTAGTGAGTAAGAATACGGTACAGGTTACAGTTCAAACAAATAGTACAGGTTATAGGTCCAACACATGGTACACATAACACATAGTACAAGTATGAATGCAGTTATAGCAAATAGTACAAACATGAATTCAGTCTTGAGCATAGAGTAGATACATGCATACATGGCCGGGTAGGTACAAACTGCAGAGTAGTCAAAGATACAAGAATAAGGGAGAATTGGGTTAATTCTTATTAAGTAGCCAAGAGATGACACTTCTCCTGAATTTTGCAAATATTTGGATGGATTTGATGTCAGGTGGGAGTGTGTTCCATAGTTGGGAGGCCAAGACCGGGAAACTGGAGCCACCTGCTCTTTTTAAGTTGTATCTAGGTACCACTAAGCAAGAGGTGGATCTCGTAATACGAGGGGATGATCTCAGTGTGTATTTGTCAGTGAGATATGGTGGGGCTAGGTGGTTCGACGCTTTGTAGGTAAGGCATGGGGTTTTCAGGTCGTTTTTTTTTTTTTTCCTCGTATGGAGACATTTGCAGAGTTTTCTAGTTTCTGAAATGAGCTCTCTTCTGGGTATGCTTTGGGCAGTTCTGAGCGCGTTGTTCTACAATATCTGTAGTTCGTTGAGTGTGGTCTTGTTGGCGCCTAGGTAGAGACCATTACAGTAGTCCAGATTGGACTGTATGAGTGCTCTGGCTAGTATAAGGCAGCATTTGGATGAAAACAAAGGTCTACAAGCCCTGATCAGCTTGCCCTGTGTATGCTGGCTCTTGGTGGCTGAGGCGGTCATGTTCACTTGTTTAGCATAGAGGTAATAACCTAACGTTTTTACATCTTTGTTGATGGGTATGTTGTTCCCATCTATGCTAATACTGGAGTAGTGAGGGCTGAGTTTATTTAAGTTGGTAGGTGAACCAACCAGGAGGATTTCAGTCTTGTCATTCAGGCGGAGGCCATGGAGGGCCATCCATGCCAGAATGATGGTGTACATTTTGTTTATCCGAGATGCATCTGTGTCATAGATGCCTGACAAGTGAAGGAGTATCTGGGTGTCATCTGTGTAGTTGGTGTAGGTGACACACAGATGGTCCAGTTATCAAACAGAAGCTTTGTAAAGATATTATACAAAGTAGGCAAGACACATGAGCCTTGGGGCACGCCGCAGGTGATGGGTATAGGATCAGCCGCTGCCGAGGGTGAGAAGACATGCATGGCCCTATTATTGAGGAACGACTGAATGCTGTCATGATCTCTACCCCCAAGCCTCATAGGCAAGTCAGCCTACCCATTGGACCCAGGTTAGGATCTCCTATTATGGCCCCAAAGGCCTTACCATCTCACCAAAGACTCTCCTGGCGCCTCTGGCTCATACTCAATGTGAAGGTAACATGGGGGGCATGGACTTTGTAATGGGCTTGGCCCAACATGGAGGCTCTGCAATTGTGTTGGTAAGAGCGTTTTGGATGCTAGTGCACCAAGGTTTGTCTTTTAGGCAGGTGTCCGGAGGTGGGTTGGGGTTTTCCAACTCTCTCAGAAAGTTGAACAATTCTTTAGTGCTAGAGCCTGCTTGGTTTATTCCCTCATTGAAGGTTTCTTTTAGTGTGGATGATCTTGCTTTTGTATTTAGCAGTGATGTTTGCTAAGTTGATTTTATTCTCTGAAGAGGTGGTGTTTTTCCAGAGTGTTTCATGTTTCCTCTTTTCTGTGCGTAATAATTTTAGTTCGGGGGTGAACCAAGAGGTCAAGTGTACTCTTGGTTTCTCTCTGCGCATTTTCAGGGCATTTGTTTCTGGTTAGGCAAGGTAGTGCAACTGGGCTTTTTTTCTTCTCTATGTTGTTGAAACTGAGCTCAAAGGGAAGAAGGTAGTGGTAGGTCCAAGATTGGGATGACGCCTCATTCATTGTAATATTGCAAGTCTGCTACCCAATCGAGTATCCTTCCTTTCTTGTGAGTGAATTGGGTGACTTTTTGTACAAATCCCTGTTCAGACAGGGTGTTGGCTAGAGCTATAGCAGGTAGATCATTAGGATCGTTGTAGCCTAGGTTAAAATCTCCTAGGATTAAGCTTTGCGCGGTGGGTTTGGTGTTGTTGGCTGCTAGTGTCGTAATGTTTTCCTCGAATGATCCTATGGGACCTGGGGGCCTATAATATAAGGTGGATTGTGATGGTACTTTTAGGCGAGGTTTTGGAATTTAACTGATAGGAGGTTGCATGATGTGATGGGAGTAGAGGTAGCTATTATCATGTCTAGTGTGGATCTGAAGATGATGGTGGTACCTCCTCCTCTAGCATTAGGTTTATCAGCTCTGAGGATCGACTAATTATTGGGGACTGCTAGAGCAAGTGACGGCCTGCTGCAGCATGCAGCCAGACTTCAGTTACTATGAGGAAGTCAAGGTGGTTGGATAGAATGAGCTCTGCATTCTCAGTAGCGTGGGCTACAAGGGACCTGGCGTTTATTAGGGCGCCTTTGATGGGTTGCTTCTGAGGGAGGCAGGGGCTTTTGTTAGCTGTGGGCTCTTTCAGGTTGACGTGAAGTCTTTTTTAAATTTGTTTCTGGTCTGTAGGTCCTTTAAGGGGGTTATTTGTGTTCTTTGCGTTAGATGTGATCAGCCGGCTATGGTGTGTAGGAAGCCTGGCCCCCAATCTGGTATTTCTGACATTGGTGTTGGGGCAAGTGGTTGGTATACCTGTTGTGATGTTCGGTATATTTTTGGCAGTCGTTGGGATAGGGGGTGTACCTTTACTGTTCCAGAATGAGACTGGGTGTAAGTTGGGTAGGAATAACATTGGCCTAAGTGTCGTCTTCCAGCACTGACTGAAGGTGCTCAGTGCAGGTAAGAAAGGGGTATCCTTGATCTTGGGGCTGAAGGCTGTAGCAGAACTCAAGTTGGGGTCCCGCTGTTGCTCCATCTGATCAAGGTTAGATAGTCTAGTGTCTGACCTGGCAATAGTGAATAGCAGAGGGATGATACAGAGTACACTAATCATAATGTGGCTGGTTGCTAGCGGATGCATTAAGTGGTCAGATTGCAGGTGTAGTACACTTTGCAGTAATAAGCTAGTGCGAATCATACCGAAATAGGTGAGTTTGATATATGCAGGCAGTAAAGGTGCAGTACACTTTTCAGTAATAGGCTAGTACGAATTATACAGTAATAGGCTAGTTTGACATATGCGGGCCGTAAAGGTGCAATACGGTTTGCAGTGGTAGGCTAGTTCAGAATCTGTAGGCAGTGTAGGTGCTTGGCATTTACAGGAACAATACACAGGTAGTGTGCGTACAGTGTATTTGCAGTAGTAGGCTGGTTAAAATGTCACAGGCAGTACGGGAGCATATGCGTATGCGGTTAGGGGTTAGTTTAAGTTAGCGGATAGTATTGGTGAGATACATTTTGCAGTAGAAAACACAGCCAGTGAGGTGCAATGCATGAGCAGTAACAATGCAATGATCAGTTGGTGTGGGGAGTTCATGCACACTTAGGTGGCTCAGAATGGGTAGGTCGGAGCAAGCAATTTATCATAAGTTGTCCTTTAATGGGACCGCACACGCAAGCAATTGTGTAAGGTCCGGAATTCGGAGTGTAGGAAGGCAGTAACATCCCAGTACCAGTATTTAAATAGTTTGAGATGGGGCCCTTGGGGGACAGCAAATCAATGACAGTCTCTTACCGTGTGGGTGGGATAGGCAAACGGGCAGCGTGGGTGGCCCCTAGGCTCCGCAGGCAACGACAGGTGAGTAGCCTTAGTTAGTAATGCCTTTGTTGTGTGAGGCCGGCTTCCGCCTCCGGTTGGTCAGGATTGGCTAAATGGGCCACCAGATCAGGTTGCTAGGCCCAGAGCAACAACAAATCTGAATCTCGGGTCAGCGGCCATCTTAATTTCGATGCGTAGGTTGATCATCAAGATGGGCCCTTCCGCGTGGGGAAGCATTGGCGGTGGGTGTAAGCAAATCTTAAATAAGAACGAAAAGCACAATTGCTTATAAGGAAAGCTACTCGTGCAGCGGCGGTGATCCCAACTGCAGCGTTGTGGTGATAACGGGTCTAGCTGCTCCTGCAGCAATGACGTGGCTCTGAAAATGCAGCTGCTCCAGGAGCTGAATAAGGATGAAGGGGCTCCTGCCCTGGCGAGGGTCTGGTGCAACGGTAGATTGCTGTGCCACTCCCATGTCATGGTCACCCACCCACACACATCTGCAATCACGCACTTCCTGCTCTCATGTTATGCATCATCCCTGCCACTGGAATGCTGCTGAGTTCCATGATTGATGTCTCAGTATGGCAGCACGCATTTCCTGTCTCCCTGAGTCACACACTCTGACTGGCTTCCCATCACCCAAACATTGGCTTGTCATGATTCTGTCTCGGACAGGGACTTTGCCACCCCTACCTATCTGGCTACTTTTGCAGGGGCTGAAATGCACCCAGTCATTATTTGTGATTATTCCCAATCTATTATTCCTTGTACTTCTTTCATTCAAGGGCATTCACTTGTTGTGCTTTGAGGCCATTTCAATGGCACATGGGTGTAGAGAAGCAGATGTGTACGTTGTTGATGGAACCTGCCCCCTCACCTCCGACATACAGGATGAAGACCCTGCATGAACCTAGGTATCATTCCAATACCGCATTGGGTATATAAGAGACGTTATGTACTCAGACAACCGTACCAAATGTACCCCGGAACTGAAGTGGTAGCAGGAGATTTGCAGATAACACTGAATATCGAAGAGCTGTAAAGGAAATCTGACCTGTGCAAAGTGACATAAGGAGCAGATACGATAACGCACAGAAAAGATATAACAATACATAACGAATGAATGTGTAACTGAGGAAACAAAGCAAAAATGTATATCAGTGATAAGAAACCATGTATATAAAGAAGTTAAGTAACCAGATGAGTAATAAATGTATATACGTAGAAACTCAAGGTAGATGAGTCAAATAGAAGCTTGTTACAGTAGAAAATATATCATAGATAAAGCGGCCATGTTGTAAAGATGGACGTCGGCTCTGAATAAAAGTAAGTGAGAAGCTTCAAAGAGAGACCAGAGTTACAGAGCTGACACTGGAAAATGGATTTGCACACCAACAAAGGGAGCTGTTGGCCAGAGATGAAGGATGCCACAACAAGAAGCAACAACACGGTACAAAGGGAGTCAATGAGGATAAGCCATATACGCAGGACATATTTCTCTTAAATTAACTGAACAAACATTTGTGAATGCCAAGAATTGAACAATTAAAGATGCAGAAAAGCATATGTGAGACAGTGTCCAAGTCTCCAGAGGCCAAAGAGTCATGACACCCAGAGAAATTGAATCAAATAGCACTAAATAGAAAGGCGAGATGTATACAATTATAGTCTCTTCACACGTGGTGAAAGACCAGAAAACAAGGCCTATTCATAAACTCCAGGAGAAGATAATGATGAATCTTAACTCTACATAGAAGAAGCCTCGGCTGAAGATTTGACTGATGAGAGATGGTAGACTAATTGGGCAAGTGGGCCCTGACGTTGTTCTCTACACCTGGGTTCTGTTTTGCTCACGTGCTGCTAACGAGCCGAATGTCCAAGGTTGGGAGTGAATGCCAACCAAATCATGAGCGCCTATGCAATGGTGTACATACGTTGTTCCAATTCCTCCATACAATAAGGTTTTATTATTTGCCACATAGGGTGATGTCATAGCTGATGCACATTGAGGTATAAAGCCCTTGTGTAATCAAAATCTAATCAAGATTGCATGGACTATGATTTGTTGTCCGCCAGGTCTCCCTACTTTATTGAACTGTAGTATTTTTATTGAAAGTAGTATTTTGCCATATTCTTTGAGTCTGTCTGTTGTAAGGAACATATGGTGGCAACAGTTAAGACAGACACAAGTGATAACAATTCAAGGGTTCCCATTAAACTGTAAATGTAGGGCGGAAAAAAGCCTAACCTAAATCTAAGATGGGAGCAAGCTTTGACCATTAAATGAAAAATAAGGCAGTCCTAGTGGCGTTGTCAAAATAAAAGGGCCTATACTAAAAACAAAAACTATTGCCAATCCTTACGCTAAATACTAAAGAAGTGTAGGATAATGTTCTTAAGAAAGAAGTGTTCACAAAATAATAAATTGGGATGTGATTGCCAGGGTTCTCCCTTCTGTGTTTTGCGCACTGGACAAGGTGGATTTCCTGAGCACAGCACACACTTAAACATTCCCAGCACGAGTCAACAGTTCTGCATTAGCAATCAGTCTCTTCGATGGTTAAGTCTTTTTTAACAAAAGTCTCTTGCCTTCGAGGTCTGAAGTCTCAACAAACACACAGTTCTGTTCCACAAATGCTTTGGGTAATGTAATTCACCCCTGGGTCCCCCTCTTCTGGGCGCAGACCTCTCCCAAGTCGCTTCCAATAAAACAACTAAACAGTCCCTTTCTTAATGAACTTCAGGTGATAACTTTTCACCCCTGATCTCCCTCGGCCGGGCTCGGACCCCAAATAAAAAGGGGGCACGTTCCTTCCCCTTGTCTTTCAATACTTCTTGTTTCATGAATCTTAATGTCTTTTCAAACAATTCAGTATGGGCATCCTTTGATTGGTTTCGCTCTTTACAACCTTTGCAACACACTTTCCATGAATTCACTTCACCAAGCAGGATTAATTTCCCTTTCACTTCACAATCATCTGTCAGTCAAAGACTTTAGACGGTACAGAGGATTTTGCATGACCTCTGTAGACCCCTGTATGACCACTTTGAACCTCTTTTTGCTTTTTTCCAAGGCCTTTTGGTTATCGTAGTTTCAACAACCAGGTAATTGCCAGCGTTTCCTATGTGAGCACCCATGTGGTGCCAGACTTTTCAGAAGCTGGTTTTCCCCTTTTTTCTCAACAGTATCTTCCTTGAACTTCAAACTTCAAATTAGCCATCGCCTGCTTTTTGTTTAACACAGTTCGGTTTCTTATCGATGCTCCTCTCGACTCACCGGCTGTGATGAACCGCTTTGCTTTCTTTATCCTTCGAACCAAGGTTGGTACCACAGAGACCAGCGTGTCTCCCCAGCTTGGTAATAAGCAGAGTAGGATCTCACGTACCGTTGTCATCTGCTGCAACACTCTAGCTATTGTTTCCAGACTTATTATTCTTTCTGCAGAGGTTCTACATGCCTTGGTCGGAAAGGGCAAGGTTGATTCTCTCCTTGTCACCCTCTTAGTCTGAAGCATCTTTCTCCTCCTCTTGAACTGCTGTGCTGAGTTAGCTCTTATGTCGTGTGGTCTGCCTTACTCATCCTGTGCTCTCGTGCCCCACCTATTATCCCTGTGTGGAAGGGAAAAGTCTGTCAGGTGTGTGATATTCTGGTCAATTGCCTGACTTTGCCTGACCCTTCTATTGGGACATGTCAGGTAAACGGTTCTGGTGTTAGTCCATTGTTTTTAGTGTTGTGTGAAAGTGTTTGTGTGGAAAAAGGGGGGGGGCATTATTTTGGAATATACAACACAGTAGACTGGGGAAAAGGACGTCCCGAGATACTGGCTGCAGAGGATGTATGGAACCTATAGAAACTAATGATGTGGTAAAGAGTCAAGTGAACTTTTAAATACGAAAAAGAAGATTGCATGTGCATGAAGTGCTGCAGAGAATCAAATATTCAATAATTATACAGATGCTAAAACGCAAGGTACACTAAGTCATCATAGAAGCTAGCTATATGTAGTGAATAGAATGCAGGCGAAGCCGACACTGTATAGAAGCTGGGTATTGGTATCATGAATTTTAGTAAGCCAGGACCCATGAAGAAGTGGCTAATTGTGTTGCAGCAAGAATAAGCTGAAATCATGGAGCTGCATGGCGAGGCTCTCTGGCCTGGTATTAAAATTGGAGCAGCCAAGGTCGGCCCTCTGTTCTTGAAAGGAGTGAACGTGTGAAGGATGAATCAATTCTTGTTAAGGTGCAGAGAAAGAACACCAAGAATGCCAAGTTTTGTTCATTTAAGACATTTAAAACCTGCAAAATGGACCAAATCGTGGTCTCCTGTCAGGTGAGCCAAGGATGAAAATAGAGTCGAACTTGGAGTCCTAGAACAACGATAGTGAGCGCCTGCACTGCTATGTATTCTTAGAGACAAGGATACTTTGCAAAGCCAAGTTCAAAGACAATCTTCATGGCAGAAGGCATGGCTGATGAGAGATGTTGGGCTAATTGGGTGGGGAGACAGTCGGGCCTACCTCCTTGTACCTGGGTCTGGGTTTACGTGCTGCTAAATGAACCAAATGTTCCAAACATGGCACAAGCATGTCAACCAATTGTAGAGGTCTGTATAATGAAGGACCTTATAGTTTGAAGACCAATTGAAAACTGTGTGCTTAATGATTTTAAGGATGATATTTTTTAAGAGGTAGGCATATATTGTCCATCTGACAGTGGGTAGCCAAACGCAATCTTAGTTCCTATGTAATGTATACTTAGATGTTCCCTTTAAGCCTATCACAATCCCTAGTAGGTTTTTCATTATTTGCCACGTGGTAGGATGTCACCTCTGACGTATTTTTAGTATAAAGTCTATGTTTTGTGAAAAGATTGCTGAGAGAAATTGAGCGAACGTCTGTTCAGGTCTATTGTAACTCCCTGTTTTAGATAAATTGATAATAAAACAGTACTTTGCCATCTTCTTGAGTTGTTTTGGTTATTTGGACTCAGAGTTATTCTGCAAACCCATCCATTGCATGCATGTTACTAAAGAGCCCTAAGCTCAGAGCTGGCCCCTCGCACTGCGGGACCCCCACTAGGCCAGTGAGTAACAGCAGCACTTTTACTTGGTTAATAGCAGTGGCTGCCCTATGTAGGGGCCACATTGCCTTCGGGGAGTTGTGCCCCAAAACCTCTTTGAGGGTGATTTTGCACTCCAGACAACAATGTTGGGGAGTGGGGCAGGATTTATGATGGATGATGGTGACACCTGTCTTCTCACACTACTGGACCTCTTGGTGAACTTAAATACAGTTAATCAAAGGGCTCTACTTCACAATGTAACCACTCGCAGGGGTTTGGTGACAATATACTGAATTAATTAACCACGTCGTTGGCGGAAATTTGACAGTTCATTGAAAATGAATTATCTAAGTTCATTGCACGTCCCTTCATGTGGTGGTCCTCAAGTTTCAATTGTTTGCCAATGGTACTCAACATCTTCGCAGAGCTGCTAGGAAGTCTTCTCCCAAAGGAAGTTACCCTACCCATCAATATTTAGATATTGCAGCTCCCTATGTAAAGGTACCCTCCAGTGGCACCATTTTAGATTCAATTTAGTTCAAAAGTATATTTAAGACCTTAATGAATGTTCCCTTTCAAATATACCCCATGCAAAGCCAAAATTCCACACTTCAACAATGTGAAAATGGTTCTACACAGATAAACCTCTGACCTGCCAAACATTCCGAATAAGTAAGTTGCCAGACCCATTTTGTTAGAAAAATGAAACCCATGAGACAACCTCAAGACTTACAAACAATAGTCCAAACATTTATTCTTTCATACCTGGATGGAGGTAATGGAATACTGGCTGACATTCAATAATCAGATTTAGCTCCAAAGAAGGATGATGCAGAGCAACATGTGTTCAAATCCCAGGTCCGCATAAATCACGTTATTAAAAAATAATAAAGTTGCAAAGCATAAATTCTATGTAGCAAACATTGAATGTTTTCCAGCATAATTCATAGAACATTCTTGATTCTATTAAAGATAGAGGCAAGCTTTCTCTTTCTGTAATTACAGCATTGAGAAAGCTCAAGCAGTGCCCTTCCCACCATTTACCATCCAACTTGTACTGAACCTTTTAGAAAAAAACGACATTTCCCATGAAACTGTAAGGAAAAGAACGTAGTCCATGCCCATATGACTTATCCGGTCCAATTAGGCACACGCCGCTCTAGGAAATGCCTCAAGATTTCAAGAGACCAACCACTTGACCAGTAATCCTACGACTCCCCCATCCCCTCTTCGCGGTTCCACAGCCAGCTGAGCAGTGAAGACCACTTGACCTCTGATGCTACTGAAAGACAGACAACAACAGGACTCAAAGAGAGGGCCAAATGAAGTTTGCTATGCTCACCATTCGCAAATACAGTTGCGATGGAATGTTTTATTGCACTTAATCATATCATAACGAGCACACTGTCAAATCCTAAACTACAGTACTGCCTAGCCAACAAAATGGACATTAATATGTTCATTTGATGACCAAAGGGTGAGATAATTCTTTCCTCCAGGCATTCAATATAATCAAGACCTACCTTTAAGTTATTCTGCAAAATCCTCATTGCATGGCATGGCCCGAGGGAGGCATCTTGCTTGTTTACAGTTTACCTGCCACCAGAAATGCCAGCAGTTCGATGGGTTTGAGATCAAAATCTCCAAAGATTGATTTCCGGAACAATCGGCCATCTTCATAATGTCTTCCTGGCTGAATACACACCAAAGTGATTTGTGTCATACCAGCCTCGAAATGTCCAGTGGCTCCATTGTGCCAAGATGGGAGAATGTCAACAGTTTTTGGGGTTTCCTCATTGCTGGCCTATGTACGGTCGTTATTACTTGTGATAGTGATGCTTCCCCAATGTATGGGCGTCCACTTTGTCTTAAGCCATAACTTGGGGGTGAGTCCTTACGCCCTTCATGAACTCCCTACCCCTCAGTCGATAAGAGTATATTATCATTCCCTTGCGTAAAATCTCAAAATTATTCTTAAAAAACAAATGCTACATTGGTGCAAACTTCCCTGAAACATTTGTCACTACTTTAGCTTGATAAAAGTAACTCCTCAAAAATGAATATTAAAAATATAGATCTACAAATTACTAAAAATATAGATTAAATAAAAATTACTAACTGAAAATAACTTGGCTAAAAACAAAGAAAACATAAAACAAGCACTATTTAATAATAGACTCCAAAAATAGACAATCTCAAAAAGGACAACTTTTGGAAAGGAACAATGTGTTTTGCAGGTGAGGATGGCTAAGAACATGTTCTTGGGAGTTTTGATGCATCTCCATGAATTGAAATAGATGCTAACAAATGAAGGAATGGTGAGCTAAGTGTATTTTTTTAGGAGCAGAATGACGGGGATCCTCCTATATTACTGAATCAATAATACATAAAAAGAGAGGGTGTTTGCTTCCTTTCTGCGCACATAAACCACAAATAAAATGCAGATTCTGCTTAGTTTCAATTTAGAGATCAAACAGCCTGACGCATGTTTCGAGCTGCGAGGCTCTTCATCTGAGGCTGCATAACAGTTGTATACACATGTATTTGGAAGTACAGTTGGTAATTTGTTCCATCTATCCAGAAAAACAAAAGCCACCAAAGGGCACAATGGTGGTTTTTAAAAATCATTTGGCGTTCCAAAGATTAAAAATAAGCATGCACAATAAATTCAAATAACATTGCACCGAGAACCCAATACCATAAAAGGATATTTCGTTGAACAAGCATTGTTGAAAAAGTTTCAATACGATGTAGGTGCAATGCAAAGAAAAGGAAGGAAAAATTGAAAAGAAAACTGAATTAGTTGTAGTCCATGACTGGTCATGCATCTATTTCGATACTCAACTCTCGAAAAATAATCACGAAATTAGTATAGTACCTTCAAATTCCTGTGAGTCGTGCTAATCACTGAAAAAGGGCATAATAATGGTGAATTACCATGTTAACCATAAATCATACTGTATAATGAATATTATCCAAGTAGCTGTGGGCCACTTACCAAAGGTGGTTGTTCATTCTGATGTGAATTCTATATCTGGGCTTCACTGTAAGTGGAAAGAGTAACTATTATAATGGGTCCAATTATGGGATTTAACGCTTTGCATTTCAACAAAAAAATTGTATGCATTTTTTATATATATGACATACCTATATAAATGCAGTTGCGAGATAATTCTGAGGACCAACGATCCAAACCCGCGTCAAGGGTTGCCAGTTATTCATATCAGCATGGCGGTGGAAGAGGAAAAGGAAAAGCGCTAATTAGCAATTTAGGAATAATCAGAAAGCGTTGAGACGGTCACATGCACTAACCCCCTTGCCTAATGATTTCTGGCAGGGGTATGCCGAAAGACCCTGTTTTACCGGCGTCTCCGCTCGAATGGAAACTCTGGAGCCGCGCGTGGCAACGGCTGGCTAGTATTTAAATCTAGCACGCTCCACTGAGGCATCCATTTGTGTTTAGCCTCAATCTTGAAGTGGCGGCCATGTTAGGTGTGTCAAAATGAAGAAGTACATTATATTCCCTCGGCACAGCAGCTAGTTCGAGCGAGGGTTAGATGATACTATTGATGAATAAAATGAGACCACATATATGACTGTCAATTTAGGTTGCAAGCACCCTCAATCCATGCTCGCCGGATGCGAGTAGTCAATAATTAAGGTGCATATAGTGGATTGAGCCCGCTTGCTGACCGTATTTATTAAAGTACATGGTTTTAATATTGAGAGTGATATTAAGCAGCCGTTGTTATGAATATTATAAAGAACGCAGATTAGGCGTTTGCAATTAACCTTATATGTTGACATACTCCTACTGGCTTTATTTGTGGGAGTCCATAGTTGTAATTTAATTGCCAGTAAACCCTAATTAGCATAATTAATCCTTCCTGAGTACCCCTAATAATCTGATTCTCAATAGTTGATGACATCAATATTAGTTTTGATGTGTGAACCAATTCACCGTTGATCTAAAGAAACAGCATGAATGACCAGTTGTGGGTAAGATACATATACACTTTGGAACATTAGTTGTATGAGAAATCTTAACCACAGCAATGTAATACGTCAGCTTTACATCAGTTCAAAGAAACACAGATAGTTCATGGTCAGTGTTGAGTCCATGGGCCACAGTGCGATATTGGCAGATTAGGCGGGCTATGACTGTCAATTTCCGAACTTTGCCGGTGAAGATACTACACTGCTACTTCTAGATCTGGAAACTTCATACTTGGGTTGATAAGTGTACAACCGATTGTCCCAATAGGCTCTATCATCACGTGATAATACATAAAGCTTAATTTGAAATGTGATCATTTCTGTTACATAAAAGGCAGAAACAAATTTTAAAAAAAAGGCAGAAACAAAAGATGCCATACACTGGAAGCCGCAGTGTTCAGGAAGCGGGCATCATCAGGTCTGTGCTCCCAAACATTTTCCTGGAGGCAATACCTAGCACAATGAGATGAAAGAGGAGAGCAAATGCTTCAGGGAGGAAAATCTTGTTAGATGTTTGTCTCCCCTTATTCTTTAGCTGTTGTGTCCTCTACATGCCCAACTGAGTCAGCCCTTCAAGCTGCAAGGGTATTATATGATAGGTTATTTATAACGCGCTTAATAGCCAGAGGTTTCTAAGCACGGACCTGGGGATCAAACCTGTTGTTCGTTGTCGTATTGCTTCCAAGGCGATCATGTTGCCCCTGAGCTATGCTCCCGACACAGCTATCCAGATCTAGTTTAGGCACCTTAATTGCTGTGACAAATGAACTTCCGGGACACCAGTGGTCCGGGGATGAATATCAGTTTCAAAACCATCAATCAACCCCACACCTCTAGTACTCCAAAAGGGATCCAAATAGATTGGAATACAAGTAAATTATAAGACCTCCTTGTCCAATTTTGGTAACATGGATGGAACAGCAGGCTTATCTCTGCAAGGTCGTGGATCGTTGGTTAGTTGCAACACAGCAAAAATGCAATTAATACCCAATGATAAAAGGGACTGTCCAGTTAAGGTAGTATACAAATATCCACTTTATTATTACTACAATGGACATTTCAAGCACACTACAATTACAACCCACACTGTAAAGGAACACAGAGGACAGACAGGAGGGCATCCAGGGATACACTCTGGATACTGACAGGAGGGCAGTTGGTAAAGTAATGTCTTATAGTTCAGGTTTATTTGATTTCAACACCAACTGTTTCTACGGGCCTTTGAAAAGCACTAGGGGGCAGAACCACAATGTACCTGGTGGTGAAGAAGTTCTTGGTGCTCGACAGCGTCGAGGCGGTTCCAGGGCGATTCGCAGTCCGTGAGACGGAGTTAGTGGTAGGAGATAGCTGTGGGTACCAGGCAGCAGGCAGTTCGGCAAGCAAAGCTGGACGGACATTTGCAAGCTGTCCGGCGCAGTGGCACGGGGCCAAGGATTGTTGTCTCTGTGCTGGTTGGCCGATCTGGAATGCTGGTCGAGGCATCTTGGACGTCTCTGGTGACTGCAGCGTGACAAGCAGGGTACGCTGTGTGCTGGCTGTGCACCAGTTCTGGAGCTGCTGGAGCTGCTGGGCGGGTCCTCTGTCTGGTATCTCCCTCTGTTCCCTGGCAGATGTTTAGGGGAGGGATTTTGCTTCCCTCTTGGAACTCCTGGCCTTCCTTCACTGGCAGAACATGTAAGGTAGACTGTACCTTCAGCTCAGGTCCAAATTAGTTCTTCTTACTCCTTGCAAAGTCTTCAGATGATCTGATCAGTGAGGGCTCAGCCCTCTTTTAAAGCCTAATGGGCCCCAGTGATTGGTGCAGGCTAAGCCCACCTTAATGAACCAATCCGGGGTCCCCACCAACAATCGTCAGTGATGCTTCAGGTCTGAATCGGAGCGCTTCGCAACAGACAGGAGAAGGATGACAACATATACTTCTAAGTCCCACCCATCTTCATGTCTGCTGTACATCAAAGTGTCTCCATAAATAACTGAGCCCTATGCAGTGCTTGGTCACAACATTTGCCTCCTTTGAAGTAGGGGGTTAAAGGCAGACTTTCGTCTCCTACAATTAACATACTTCCCTGCTCTGAAAGGGGTGGTTCCAGACAGGACATTCACTGCCCTTTCATGCCAAGTGACACATTGAGCCTCATTACGAGTGTGCTAGTCCATTAACAACGGTGCCGATAAGCCAACCAGCACTGCTGTTACCAGATCGGCACACACAGAGTCTGTGGGCGGCTGCCGGCCCGCCCGCCAGGTCTGACCTGGGGGGGCGGGACGGCACCCGCCCGCAGACCTTTATGGAAGCACCAGCACAGTTATAAATGGTGCCAGTGCTTTCGGATCCCCATTCCCAATGAGGCCTATAGGACTCAAATGGGAATGGGTATTAGCGATTTACCGACACCTGACTTCCAGTAACACCAGGGTCGCAATCTCCCGGTGTTTCTGTGAAGCCAGGCACTGGAAGAATTCACATGCGATTTACCGGCACGGCTACCGCCGGACTTGTAATGAGGCCCATTGAATGGTTACATGTCTTTATACAGAAATATTTTATATTGAATGAACATATCTTGAATATTTTAGAACGAAAAATGTTATAGAGAATGCACTTTTTTGTGGGGCTTGGGGGATCCTCCCCCAACACCGATTTCCCACCCCTAAAAACCCACCTCAACCGTTTACCAAAAATATTTAACCCATAAAGACTGCATACCACATGGCATTACAAAGAGGTGTTGGTCTCTGGTTTCCATCGCCCCTTCCTGCACCCAGGCCTTCCCTGAGGCCTGTTAATTACCATTCTTCAGTATTCTCTGCCACCAGCAAGGTGTAACAATGGAGATGCAAATCCATAGGGCCTTGAAATGCTAACCAGGCTGCCCACGGCCAGAGGCTTTTGATGTACCCACAGATGTCAGGTGACAGCTGCACATGACAGCGGAGGGTGGTGCTGGTAAACTGTGTCATCCCAGAGTACATGAATTATTTTCTGCTGTGCGGTAAGCATAGAAAATAAGTGCGGGAATGGCCCCACATGTTTTCCGTAGGTTGATCTCCCATCATTCATTCTTTTTAAATAAACAAAAATCAAAAAGCCCAGGCGAGCGCACTCTCCCTGTGTGGATGGTGGAATTCCTCACAGCTGCACACTTAAAGTTCAATATCGTTCCGATGGAGGGGTGGGGGGGGGCGGGCTAAAACTCTGAAACTGATTACACATACATTGTTCAACTAGTAAATTGACTGAACCAAATGCCTATAGCCATTTAGAAAGTTACATCAAAGTGCCAGTGTGGAGAGCGGGCAGCCATCACCCCCTCAGCAGTGATTTCTGAATGGATTTTTCACCAAATCGAAGGCAGAGACAGACCAAGGCTTTAGACTTCCCTCTCTCTAATTTGTGTAGCTCACCAATTCATACATGTTTCGTTGCATTCTGGCACTTGTAGTCCAACATTTATAGCGAAAAACACAAAACCACAAGCAGTAAATAAAATGAGCTGCTTATGGGACTTAATACATAACAATTTTAAATCCCTGCAAGAAAAAGAGTAAGTAGACATTGTTTTTTTTTTTTAACAAAGGGTACCCATGTGATGGCTTTGCGATTCTTGGTTATATATTAAAGTGTGACACTATGATCTTTGTGCCAGTACCACCAACACAAGGAGGGTCTAAGAGACAGATCCCTTTAGACTACGACTAACACTGCATTAAAGGTTCTCAGACAAGGAACTTCTCAATTTCAGTGCTGCTCAGACAAAGCGGGTCCCAGTGTCAGATCCCTTCAGACTAGGATGGTTTCAATGCCAGCACGCTTCAGACAATACGTGTCTGCGACTTGAAACCCCCAGATGAGGATATTCTCAGTGTCACAGCTTCTCAATCCAGGAGGATTTCAGTATCGCTGCTTCTTAGATAAAAAGACCCCATAATCAAAGCCCATCACATGTGACGTGTCTCAGAATCTGATCAGATCAGAGAAAGTAAGCTTCCGAGTTGGAATTCCCTACAGTAAGCGCAACTTCCAAATTAGACATTCAAAGTTAAAAAGCCACATCTACTGAGACAAGCGATGTTTAAAAGTAAGACCTCGCAAAATTAGGATACCTCTGAAGTCTTTGGACTTGAAGAAAGCGCAGAGGACCTCTGAGTCGGTGGTGTCATGGGTTGATGCCACAGTACACATAGACACTAAAGATGACTTCAAAGCCTTTATTTCACTCATTGTACAATGGCGTTGGATGACATCCTAAAAAAAAGGAAGCAACCTGGGAAGAGGTGTGTTTCTACAACAGACCTTTGTGACGATGGAGGTAATGAAACCAGGGGAAACCCCTATGCTTGAGACACTAATTTCCTGACTCCCAAAGTCCTATTGCCTCGTCTAAATCCAAAGTTACTGGGGTGTCCACACCCAAGACAATGGCCTTTGAGTCGCACAGTCTCAGGGTGGTTTATAGTGACCCTGCACACTTCACTGTCTTGTGTTATCTTGGTCCTCTTTTATGTTCTTGCTCTTCATCTGTGTCTTTTTCTTGCGTTGCTTCCTGGGTGATTCATTAGCCACCCTGGAAGTCGAGCATGCCCATTGCCTATCTGTACTGAATTCTCTCCTCTCTCCCCCCCCCCCAGACCTCCTAAAATAATCACCTCCCTCAAACCTACTTCTTACTCTGACAATATCATCCTGGCCTCCATCATTAAGCAATTGATGGGCACGATGCTCAATGCACTCCTCAGCATCATTAATGCCTCCCTCACTGAAAGATAATTTCAGGAAACCATCAAGACCAATTTTATATACCCGCTTTTGAAATAAACTAGATAGACTTAGATGACCAGCAAAACTACCGGCCCATTACCAATCTCCCATTTATTGGTGGTATCTTGGAAAAAGTCACTACACAACTACTCGCCAGTATCGAACAACTACACTTCCCGAATGACTATTGTTTCAGGTTGCGCCCTAATGTGCATTGAGACAGCCACCATCCAGGTGATAAAGTCGACTTATGCCTCCTCGTCCTCTTTGAGCTCTCGGATGCATTAGACACCATTGACTACTGCATCCTTCTCATCTTACTCGCCGACTGGATGGGATTCTCTGGCACTGTCCTTAATTGGTTTCTCTCTGGTAGAGACCAGGCTGTCCAGATGGACACATTGCATTTTAACCGACTCCCAGTCTCCTGCGGAGTTCCTCAAGACTCTGTACTCTCACTGATCCTTTTTAATTTTTACATGGAGCCTCTGGGCACACTCCTCTAATATCTCGATATAGCCATCTACACATACATGGCCGATATTCACTTGTATTTCAGACTAAAAAGTCCAAAGGAAATTGGTGATCTCTGCGATAACCTAGACCTCATCCATTCCTGGATGTTGACTACTTACCTCCATCTTAATCAATCCATGGCCAAATTCAACCTCATTGGTCCTCCCGCTAAACAACAACCTGTCCAATATTGATTTGTGCCTAGAAGGATTTGATCTGCAACTCTCATAATCTATATCTGTCAGTGTGTGTGCCACAAGTGCTTTTGTCCGTTGCTGTGAATAATTTGCTCTTTGCTCTTATTCGCCATGCATGCTGGGGCTTAAGAACTTCATGTGCGCTTTTCTCTCAGCCATGCTCTGCACATGGAATCCTGACTAGAATCAGAAGCTTTAGGGAAATGGCTTGCTTATCTCCTACACCGTTCACTTCTTCCATGAGCTGGTTTCCCTTGGGTCTCTTCTTTAGGACTGCAAAGGAGCACCATGAACATAACTCTGGAATCCATCATCCAGTACTTAGGATGCACACTTTTCATTTGGGAATATGGTTCTTCCTTCTTCTGGGCTGCTTTTGGACCATGAAGAGTGGACTGGGGGTCCTCTACCTACCGTGTTCTGATGTTGCATCATGGATGTTCCCCAGACTCCCTCTTTGGGCACGGCGCACGTTCCCTCGTTGCAGTGTGTATTGGGTCATAAGACCACTGTCGCAAAGCCAAACACTGTCACACTCTGGTCTCACTGCAGACCCCTGAGGTTGGGAGAACATCTATGTGAGATTGGGTTAGAGTACAGGGATCTCTGTTTCTGAATCCTTAAAATCAGGCGAGTTAACCTATTCAGAGACTAGGATGGGTTGAGTTCTTCTGACAAGGAGTGAAAGGGGCCCCTAGGGGTCCCTTACGTCTGTGGAAACAAGGCAAGTCACCACACACGATAGATACGCCAGACACAAGGTTGTATTCCCAAAGCTAGGGTTTATTGCAAAGCAAATAGTCTCAGTTGGCCAACTCGGTCTCACGCCCTGCGACGTGTATCTCTAGACCTCGAGGGACGCAAGAGAGTGAATTATGTACATCAGTTACAAAATGCATATCATACAATCAGCTATGACATGTTTAACACCCCCCTTTATTGGGTTTCTTTGAACTCGGTGTGATGATGGACACTTTCGACAATTATGACACCTTCAAATATCTATTCTAGTAACAATATGCAATTTTGCAAGTGCGGAGGCATTTTTTAGTTGTTGTACAGAACACAGTGCTTCTGTTCTTGGAAGCGAGCTACATACGGGGGAAGAGTCACATTCCAGACCTTGCTATCTATGAGGTGCTATTCGTGTCCTGGGAGCCGAGCATAATTCAAGCCAAGCCTTTAGCTGCTTTATTCTAACATATTCTACCATATAACGAGACTGGCTGGCAGCTGTGAATGATTAAATGCCCTGCGGCTCTGCTTCAAGGCTACATTCGGGAGAAAGCCGGGCATTCCTTCCCGGCGCTGCTTACGTTGTGTTTCAATGAACCCTTATTAGCCTCGCGGCCCTGGGAGTCCTGCTGGTGTGAGTGTGCAGGATGGAGATCCCACAGAAGGAGAGGTGGGCAGCAGGTGCTGCCGAGAAGCAGAGACGGAGCTGCACATGATAGCCAGAGAGTGCTGAACGAAGCACCGGGCGACCAGGCTTTCCTGCTCGGCGAGAAGCCATTAACAGGAGTGGCCAGGGCCCGGTAAGTGTCAGGGACACTAGAGCCCCTTGGCGCTCCAATGACCGTGAATGTAGTAGAGATCCACGGAAAACGTTGACGTCTTCCTTGTTTTCATCCATATCTTCTGAACAGGAGTTTCATTTTTTCACACGATTGTAATTAATGTCTGTTCATCCTTGACCGATAAGACCTTGGCTTCTTGGGGCTGATCCAGTCTCGCCTTTCTGAGATTCACTTCTTTTATTCAATTGTTTTTCAACTGTGACACACTGGAAAGAGGCCTTCCTTTTCTGGTCCATCTCTGCTATAATACGTAGTGCAAACATCCATTATTTACATGCTCCTATATATGTATATGTTGGCGCTTGCCTCAATCTATTCACTACTTAGCTAGCCTCAAGAATACTTAGTCTTCATGCGTTTCTTTGCATCTGTACATGTGTAAAATGACTTGATATCTTCATCGTTTCGGTATCATATGCCTTTTCATCTCGAGCCCAAGATGTCACTCATCTTTGCTACTTCCTTGATGCCTTATAGACTTTCTTCACTTTCGTGTCTCTGCATCTCAGCTAGGTGCGTCAGTATTACTTTGCATGACATCACCAATCTGCTCTTTTGCCCTCTTTTCATGCTTCTTCTGGGATTTAATTCAAATGGCCATCATACTGTCTTGTATGCAGGTATGGCTTTCTTAATGGGAACCTTGCTTCCAGGATTCTCCTTGGTATCAGTATTTTTACTGGTACTGCACGTGTTTCACACTCTGCTTCCCAACCTATAGGCAATATCTGTGAGATGCTTGATGTGGGGGTGCTTGGGTCCTTCTCTACAAATGAAAGAACCAAAGTTGCATTTAGTGATTTTCGAATTGAATTAACCAAGCCAAGCAGCATTTTTGGAATACCGAATTGAATGAAGAAAATAGTTACATGTATTGCACATCGAATTGAATGAAACATACAAGACTGCACTTTTTGAGTACTGAACTGAATGAGATACGCAAAATCTACATCTATAAAACACTGAATGAAAGGAAAGAAAAACTTTCTAAATGAACAATTAACTGAAATTAATTATGAAACTAAGTTGAATGAAAGACTCTTGAGGGCAAAGTTGGAGTCAAGGTTGAGAGACCACTTGTCTATTAAGGTGGTGGAGCTGCATTGGAGAATGACTTGTTTGGCTGAAAATTGAACTACTCAAGGAGACCTGGAAGTTCCACGTTGCATGACCTGTAATGGGTGCACTGTGTTCTAAAACTGCACCAAGACCCGAGAACTACTATCTTGTGGAATAAAGAACTGTTGAAAAGTGAATCTTAGGTTCCTGGTTGAGTGACCTGTAATGGGTGGACCGTGAAGTCTAAAACTGGGCCAAGACGAGAGAACCACTATATTCTAACAAGGATGTTTACTGTTGTGGAAGAAAGAAACCAACCATTGATGTATATCAGATTTGGGGAAGGAAATCCTAAGTTGTAAAGAATTGTTGAAATACGAAACCAAAGCTCCAACATACTTGTTTTTGTGTCATCTTTTGATGTTGATCTTGGGGAAGGAAACCCTGAGACATGCCTTGAAACTGTATTGAACTTGGGGAAAGGTATCCTGACCTTTAGAAAAGTGTGGAACTTTATTGCTTCAAGTCAAAAAGAAGGTAAATTGAACATTGTAATGAACTTATTGACATTTGGGGAAAGGAAGCTGAAGGGTGAGCTATAGCTGAAAATAGCTCAGAACTTTACCTTTGGAAAACTGTTTAGTTTATGCTTGACATCCAAACACATTGTTTTGTCTTAGTTTTGAAGGAATGTATATGTTTTTGGACACAGACGTTTCAGTACATCATATTGACACAGACTATCTTTAGTTTCTTCAGGTAGGGAAATCCCACCTTAACATAGTGCAAGTTAGGCCTTACTCCATCCTGACATTTTCATTAATAAAAAGCTTTTGTTATATATTGAATCTATTGTCTGTGTCTCTGTCCATGATGCCAATCTCACAAATGGTGTCAGGAGTGGAATGCGGCTCAACTGATACAAGTTGGGGACCCTAAGATATGAAAAGTGCCGGAGCATCAGATCCCTCAGTGACCACAAAAGGCTCTATCCAATTTGAAATCTGTAGCCAGTGCTCCAGACAAGATTTTGAGGTAAGAGTATTTTACTCCCTATTTTTTTTAAACTTTGAGAGTAAAATGACTTTTCTCTTTTGCAATAGAGTAAAATGTATGTGACATCCAGCCGAGATGTGGAAAAAACTGTGTGCAAATCATTACCAATCTGGCAACGTTCTGCATTGTGACAGAATACACCTTTCATTATTTCTCTTAGGTCTGCCCATTTGATCGCGCCTGTATATATTTAAATGATGAAAACACAAAAACCTAGTCAATTACGTAGTAGAGCAAACATGAATTGTATTGTGTATTTTGAGGTTTGATAGCAGAATTGTCTTTTGATGTTTTAATGGAAGCCCTCATTTCCTGGAACCATTACAAACAACAAACAAACATTACTACCTAGTGGTATGTCAATGTTATGATACAACAGTGCAGAGAGGCAATGACTCCATGCTAAATTCTATACCTAATCTCATGGTGAAATGGTAATTTATTTAGCGCTTTTGGCAAAGCGCTGTAAATAGAACATTTATTACAATTATCACCAAACGGAGGTTGCCACTCCTGTATCGAAAGGATGAAAGGCTGAGTTGGCCACCAGGATTCGTACCTGCAACCTACAGATCACACACAGATCACAGCAATGAACACTCAACCCGCTGAAGTACCTTATTGGTTAACATCCTTCAGAGGTCTGTAAACTGAGTATCGACTGAGGTATAATAGAGTGCCTAGATGTTTGACGACCCATGTATGAAGCGCTACATAAAGTTAAATACCTATCTGGATTATCACAGGGACAGGTTTTGCTTAGTTTCTATTTCAATAACAAATGTAACTTTCATTTGTTTGTTTTTAAACAGTGCTTGCACTTCATGGAGAGTCAGGTTTTGAATGTTTTAATTGTAGTCTTGAAGATTTGAGAGGCTGTAACACATGTGATTGGTGTATTGACAATTACTCACCCTTGAGCAAGACTGTCCTGCCACTGACCATTTATAGTAATGTACCCCATTGACTGCAAGGTTGAATGGATGTAAACTAGACCATGCATAATTATCATTTTACACACTGTTTTTATAATTAGAGTGTAAATAAAATCATTAATGTAAATATGATCTGCCCCTGCAAGATTATGCACAGAGCACAGGAACTCTGAAAAATACAATTGTGTAATACTGGTTTGCTTTCACTGGGAAAAAAGGTATGATTTGTTATAAAAGATGAATTCTCAATTGAAACATAGTTTTCCATCTTATTAATTCTACAATCCTGAAATGTAGGAAAATAAATATGCACAGTGCTTCGGTTTGCTCCATGAGCATCTACACACAACACAGCAGACGCTGAATGGAAAGAAACCCTTCCTTTGATCAGTGTGTGCAGTTTGTTTTTTTTGAAAGACAAATAAATTCTGTTTCAGAGGTTTTTCTCCATGGCTTGCAATGATATCAATGTAGATAAAAAATCAAAAGAAGCGTTCTGGTTTCTGTCAAGTAGCCTTATCTTTGCACTGCCCTCTGCTCTAAACTTATGCATAAATGCACAGGAAAATAATAAAGCTGTCATATTTACAAGATTCTCATGTGTAAAAAGGCCTGGTACAAACCTTATCTGGAGGCCTGTCTGTAGCAGTAGAGATGAGACGATTCCTCCAGGGTAAAGAAGATCGATACCCACAGACTTATTAGTTCTTCCCCTGGACACCTATGTCAGATTAGCCCCCAAGTCCGGGCCAGCCTGGAGGTTTCGGATTGATGTATTGGTGGGAGTGATGGACCTAGATTTCAGAGGGGATGTTAAGGTCCTATTACAGAACCAGGTAAAAGACCTGTTTCAAATCCATAAAGGTGATGAGACCGTTCAAGGGGTGCTGGATAAAGCTGTGTTCCCTATGCTTATTGAAGAATCTGAGAAGGAGAGTACAGATAGGTGAACTCGAGGTTTTGGGAGGCAGTTGAGCCATCTGGTGACCCTCCCAACTTTGAATGCAGAAAACGTATAGAGGAAGAACCCGAGACCCTTCCCAACTTAGCTTTTGCCCAAAGAAACAACTCCTTGTTGGCAGAAGCTTTTGTACAAATCATATCGGAAACGGAGGGTTGTGAGAAAGGAGGTCCTTTTTTCTTTCTGAAACACAAGATTCTCTATAGTGGAGATACCACTTCAGAGGGACTGACGAGAACCCAGTTTGTAGTCCCTAAAAGTCATAAACGGGTTGTTTTGGAAATAGCACATTCACATCTAACAGGAGGTCATCTGGGACAGTCCAAGACTTATGCATATATAACAAATACATTTTACTGGCCTGGAATCCACGCAGACATTAAGATCTTTGTCCAAGCATGTGAAGTTTGTCAGAAAACAAGCACACATATACCACCACCAGTTCCCTTAAATACATTGCCAATAATTGACACCCATTTTCCCACATTGGTTGGATAGTGTGGGACCCTTGGAAACTTCTGAATTAGGGAACATATATATTTTCATTCTTGTAGAGTATGCCACACGTTATCCCGGGGAATCCCTTTGAGAAACAACACTACACAACAAATTCTGAAACATCGGATCCCTTTAATCTCTCAAGTAGGGTTCCCGAGGGAAATATTGACTTATCAGGGCTCTACCTTTGAGTAAACTTATGGGAGAAGTTAAAGAGTTGTTGCATATCGCTACCCTTGGAACATCAGAGTAGCATCCCCAAACAGATGGCTTGGTGGAAATATTTAATAAAGCCTTAAAGAACATACTCCAGACATTAGTTGAACAAGATGGTAACAATTGGGACGAAATGATAGCCTGGGCCTTATTTACAGCACGAAAAGCCCTGAGGCCTCAACAGCCTTTTCCCCGTTTGAACTCCTTTATGGACAAGAACTACGGGAATTCCTTCATATGTTATGAGAAACCTGGGAAGAAAGAGAGGAAGCACCTATTCAACTATCTGAAATGGCCAATAGATTGATAGAACACATGACAGCTGTAAAATCTCTGGCACAAACTCATATGGGTAAGGCACAGGAACAACAAAATATCTCTTATTAATAGAAAGGTGTCACCAAGATTCTCCTAAATAGGTCCAAAGGTACTGGTCCTATTACCCCTTCAGAAAATAAATAAGTGTCCCGATGGCATGGCCCCTATGAAATATTAGAACAAACGGATCTATGTAATTATAAGATCGCACAACCAGACTTTGCCTTAAAACCCAGGTCTATCATATAAATTTGTTAACGGAAAGAAGGAAAATCCTTCAGAGTCTCCAATTATAATATTATTGTGTCTATTGCCAGAAGATAAAGCCTTAACTTCATCTGATCTTAACAACAATCAGAAACAGGAATTATATGAACTGATAAGACATTTTACAGATGTGTTTCTTGAAGAGCCTGGGAGAGTAACTGGTATATATCACCATACACGCACTCCGGCAGGTAAAGTGGTACATTTAAAACCATATAGGTTATCCGAGGCGAGAAAAGAAACCATCACTAAGGAAGTTAAAACCATGTTAGAAGCCAACATCATTGAGCCTTCCAATAGCCCTTGATCCTCCCCATCTTGTTGGTGGCAAAACCGGATGGAAGTTGGAGATTTTGTATAGCTTATCGTAAAGTAAATTCCATCTCTGCTTTTTATGCTTACCTCATGCCTCGTATTGCTGTCTATCTTTAACATTAGATCTTACAAAAGAATATTGACAAGTGCCTCTGCATAGACCGGACACAGAGAAAATGGCTTTTTCCACTCCTTTGTGGTTGTTTCAATTTAAAGTCCTGCCTCTTTTGGCTTCGTAGTGCTCCTGCAATATTCCAGATGCTTATGACTACAATTTTAAAACCATACTCAGAATTTTGCAGATACTATATCGATGATATTGTCATCCATAGCAGGACATGGGAAGATCATTTGCACCACATCTATACAATCATGTGGGTGTTACGAGAATCAGGGCTAACCGCAAATCCAAAAAAGTGCAGACTGGCCGAATCAGCGTTAAAGTATTTGTTTTTTGTTTGTTGGCAATGGTACGGTCCAACCCCAACAAGAAAATGTAAGAGCTGTCCTTGATACAACCCCTCGAAAAACGAAGAAAGATATAAGGCCCTTTTTTTGGTTGATCGGATATTAACAACTAGGATGACAGATAAACTGAAAAATGCTGAGCCCCAAAAGATCAAATGGGAAGAAGATGACCCTGAAACAAGCTCTATCTCAAGGCCCTATTTTAAGAGTAGCGGCTTTCTCTAAGGAATTCATCCTCCAGACTGATGCCTCTTTGATGGGATTAGGAGCTGTACTGTCACAGAACCATGACAATTTGGAATCCCCCATTCTGTATGTCAGCAGAAAGCTCTTTCCTAGAGAAAAAAAAAACTATTCAGTCATTGAGCTAGAGGGATTAGCTATAAAATGGGCCATGTTACATCGCAAATATTATCATCTGGGTCGTAGATTCTGTCTAATAACAGGCCACTCTGCTCTAGTTTGAATCAATCAGAGAAAAGAATCCAATCCTCAGGTAATGCAATGGTTCTTAGACCTCCAACCATATTGCTACACAGTTCAATACAGGAAAGGTCGAGAACAGGGCAACGTAGACTTTCTCTCCTGGTTTCCCTGTGAAGAATCTCGGTCCAACTCGCATTGGGGAAGGGTATGTGAGAAACCTGAGGGTATTCTCACTCCTACTCCCCTTGGATCCTCTATGCAGGTGGCCAAGGAAAGGCCATTGCTATTGGATTCTGACCCTGGGGGGTGGGGTGGGCAAGAGAGGGAGCATCACCTCAGTGGAGGGTCCTTGGGGATTGGGAGTGAGGTACCTTTAGGCAAGACATGGTATCCCCCTTATCCTCATGATATTCTGCCTAACAATCTTCCAACTTTTATAGGACATTAAAAAGCAGTTCCCCTTTATTTTCCTCTTGAGGTAACTAGCAGTCCTGAGATGAGGAAGAAACAACTGAGAGTTATGAATAGTGCACACTTTCCCCACTATAGTACTGAGATGAGGAAATAGCAACTGAGAGTAATAGACACCAATTACTCTCATCACTTTGGTACTGGGATGAGGAAGGTGCATGAAGGTCAGGCATGTCTGTGTAATCAAAGTGGGGCAGTATTAATTGATGGTATACACCTGCAGCCCATTAAAGGACCACAGGTGTATAAAAGGTGGAAGGCTGAAGCACAAGGGGAATCGGGGAAAGAGGAAAGCCCAGCGGAAGGAGTTGTGCAGGAGCAAGAGAAACCGAGAGGCAGAGAAGACAACTTAAACTCTGGAAGCCCGGTTGGTGTGATTTTGCAGGACGGAGATCCCACAGAAGGGAGGCAGGCAGCAGGCATTGCAGAGAAGCAGAGGTGGAGCTGTGGGTGAGAGCCAGAGAGGGCTGAGCGAAGCAGCCGCCGAACAGGCTTTTCTGCTTGGGGAGAAGCCGTTAAGAGGAGCGGCTGGGTCCGGGAAAGTGTCATGGACACTAGAACCCCTTGGTGCTCCAAGGAGCGTGAATGTAGTAGCAGTCCACAGAAACAAGTAAAGTTGTCTTTATTGAATACCAAACTGAAACAAAACTTTAATGATTACTGCATCAAATGAAATACGCAAAGTTGCTTTTATTGGATACCGAATTGAATGAAAGAAAAAAGTTTCATTTAGTGATTTAACAAATTGAATGAACCAAGCCAAGCATAATTTTTGGAATACCAAATGGAATGAAGGAAACAAAGTTACATTTATTGAACACCGAATTCAATGAAACATATAAGGATGCACTTTTTGAGTACTAGGCTGAATGTTATCTATTGAATAAAGAACTGTTGAAAAGTGAATTCAAGGATCCTGTTTGTGTCACCTGCAATGGGTGCACCCTGTGGTCTAAAACTGCACCAAGACCAGAGAAACCCTATATGCTAACAAGGACGTTTACTGTTGTCGAAGAAAGAAACCAACCATTGGTATATACCAGTTGGAAAGGATTGTTGAAATACAAAACCAAAGCTCCAAGATACTTCTTTTTGTGTTGTCTTTTGATGTTGATCTTGGGGAAGGAAACCCTGAGACATGCTGCCCTGAAACTGTATTGAACTTGGGGAAAGGTATCCTGACCTTTAGAAAAGTGTGGAACTTTATTGCTTCAAGTCAAAAAGAAGGTAAATTGAACATTGTAATTAACTTATTGACATTTGGGGAAAAGAAGCTGAAGAGTAAGGCTGAGCTGGAAATAGCTCTGAACTTTACTTTTGGAACACTTAGTTTATGGTTGACATCTCAACACATTGTTTTGTCTTAGTTGTGAGGGCATGTATAGGTTTTGGACACAGACAGACTTTTCAGTTGAACATACACAGACTTTCCTTAGTTTCTTTAGGTAGGGAAATCCCACCATAGCTTCGGCCTTATGCCATCCTGACATTGTTATAAATAAAAAAGCTTTTATTATATATTGAATCTGTTGTCTGTGTCTCCTTCCCTGATGGTATTCTCACAGACACCACAAGTGAGGACCATAGGCTTGGAACGCAAAGGGGGGGTAGAGAGGCTTTGACTGCGATCTGAAAGGAAGGAAGAAAACCAAGAGGGAAACGGCACCCGAGAGGCCAGCCTCCGTCAGGCGATCAGTCAGGATAGATTGGTCAACTGTGTCAAAAGCGGAGCAGAGGTCAAGCAGCAGCAGGGCCCCTACGCTGGCCGGATCATGAATCCATGCCACATCGTCCACGATGGAGACCAGTATACTCGCTGTGTCTCATCCTGGATGAAAACCAGACTGAGAGAAATGAAAGACAAGGGATTCCTCAAGAAAAGCAGTGAGCAAAGGACCAGCCAAGGATTCAAGGAGCTGCCTTTTGCTCTTTCCCTTTGTACTCTGCAATTAACCAAAATTTGGTGGCGGGTACCCATTTACATAAGTGTATACAGAACGAGCACCCCTGCCGAAATCCCGGGAACTCGAAAAAATTAGCCCCAAAGTGTTCATTTTATAATGCATGACTCTAGTGATGTTTATGGGGTGCTGTTGGCTTATTTGTGAACTCCGTTATTGACTGTGCTTATTGGTGACAGGTTTAAAACTACGCATGTTATAAATACGAAGAAGGAAATCGGGACTAAATGGCATACCGTTTAGTGGGGTAACCCTGAGACCCCTGTACTACTAACACCAAGAACATGCATGTGTGTGCTTGCCTGCTAAATCAATTAGCTGCCCCAGGTGCCACGGCTGCTTGGCTCTGCCCATATTACACCCACCCTGCTAATACAGTGCAGTTGGTTACACAATTAGAGGAGCAGCGCCAATATCATTCAGACTGAGTGGAGCAAGGTGTGGGCTTGGCCGCCACGAAGACCCCGCACGGTCACCTTCTTCCTCATAGTGATTCATGAAAATAGGTGACCTAAACAGCAGCGCTGGTGTGGCTCAGCAGGTTCATGAAGAACAATAAGCCGGCCTGGAATGCAAAGGTACGTGGTCTATGCAAACTGTTGTTGCATATTATGTAAGTACGACTGACGGTGTATATAATAAAGTTGCCAAAACACCACATCATAATCAGACTGCGTTTGGAACAACAAGTGGTAGTGTTCAGAAACAAGTGCCAGGGCTCAGCCCTTGCAACCCGCCCCACAAATTAAGCACTTATAATAATAGGTCATGGAGGTGGGGCCTTTAGGCACACCTCGTTCTACCAGATATTAAAAGAGTATTATGAGCTTATTACTCTAATTGCATGAGTGTACATTGCCGTTGAAAACACTTCTTTATGCCTCATCAACCGGTTGGTTGAAACACAAGGGGGTGTACTGTTTTTCAGTCAGGGGGAACATGGCGCCTACCCTGCCTCTCCACACAGTGTTCCCTCTTTTTGTGTTATTCCATCCAAGAACCGCATTTGTGGCCCAAAATAGAGGTATATTTTGATTCCAATCCACAGCACAGCAGGACATAGTGCTTTGAATCCCAGGAGGGACGTGTCCATGCTGCCAATTTAGTCGGGTGGGGGTATTTTACACTATTTGGAAAGGGCTCTCTTTGTAATTTATAAAATTTGCTTACACCGTTCACTTTCCCTTGATTGAGCGGGTATTCCATTTCCTACTGAGTGTAAAATATGCAGCAAGAACAACAAAATACATCCATGCAAAGAAGAGTGCATACCAAATGATCACCCCGGAAGAGAATGGAATATGTGGATTCCCATGCATTTGAATTGCCAATATTCTTCTGGGCTGTTATGCCAATAAAGTACATAGTATTGTGTTGTAGTCTATTATTGATTACTGGCAAAAGCGAGCAGAAGCCTGCTTGCAGGCATGGGGAGTAGAGCGCGCAGGAAGGGCCTGAAAGAAGAGCGTGGCCTCCTGTGTGTGGTCCGCAGTGGTGAGACGTGCCACTATTGACAGCTGGACTCTGCTGTCACTGCTCACCATTCTTTCTTATCTAGTGTGGGCGGGAGAAGGAGGGGAGACCACTGCTCGTCTATTTCATAGTGCCGTTGCGCCGTGACTCTGCTGGAAGAGCATATACAGAAAAAGACAAAATGTCGGAACAGAGTGCCGACAAAACATAAACTATTCAACACGTATTTATTCAATTTATGAAAACGAGAGAGAAAATAAAATCACACATAATTATATACTTAACACATATTTACATCATCAACAGAACTAAACAAAATTAATTACATGGATTACAAATCCACAAATTAAATCGGAGGAATACAAATCCACAAACCGAAGTGCCTAAACGTAAACATATACATATATGTATATGTATGTATATATATTACATTACACAGCCTGCGGTAGCGGCAGTGTAGTTATTGTTAAGTTGCTAAACCCATAGGAAGACCACTTTTTCAGCAGCTTATAACTTTGCTCCCCCTCGAGGAATCCTCACCAAACTTTGATAAGGAAGTATATGGTCAGCTCTGAATTTTCTGTGCAGGTTTTGTGAGGTTTCGTGCGGGGGTGGAGGGCAAAGTTACAGGGGAGAGAGCACTTTTTTTCAATAGACTGAATGGGGAAAACTTTTGCACACGGCTACAGGCTAGACGGATCTTTGTCAAATTTGCGGCAGGAGCGGGGGCTTGGGTCAGAAAGCGTGCTTTGTGTGTTTGGTGGAAATCCAACAAGCACTTCTTTTTGGAAATTACTGAAATGTACGTCCCAAAAAATTAGTGATATATGGGTCCACTCCCATTTCCCTGTTTGCTCTGCTGACTGCAGTGTCATTGGCCTGCGGTACGCCGTGATGTCGGCGAACCTTAGACGCGGCCGGTGGTTGGCTGGAGGGAAGGGTGCTCTGCGTCAAAGTTTTTGGGAAACGCTGCCATGGCGTATCAGAGGACAGTGCAGCGGCGGAAGGGTGTGGAAAATGGACCGTACAGAACCAGTGGGGGAGTGAAAAGTGGGTTATGTGAAATATGTGTGTAGGTGGAAGAAGACGGAGGAGTGCCTGTACTGGTGGCTCATACTGCGTGAACTGCGGGTACCAACACAGGCGAGTACTTTGTGTGGTGATGGGAGGCAGGTGGCGCAACGGCCCCATACATTGGGCTGCCAATTGTTTGCGCCCACCTATTTCTGATGGGGATGGAATGCGGTAGTTGGACACATGGTGGTATGAATGGGTTAAGGAACTTGCATTGGGTTAGTGGAAGGATTACAAGATGGGCTGCGTGGAGTAAGGACATAGACCGTAGGGCATGGAGTGAAGAGCGTAGGCCTTTACCATACGTAATGCACTAACGCGGAAAGTGTGGGTGTACATCCGGTGCAGGGTGGTGTTTGCATAGTGCGGTGTGTGGAAATTGATTGCAGTATGCTAGTGTTGCAAACCGAATGTGGATACTTTGGCGGTGGCACTATAGGTTAGGAATGGAAGTGGGGATGGCCATAGTATGTGAAGGAAAGTGCACAGGGGAGAAGGAGAGGGTGTTTTCTTTGTAAATTATGCTAGGTGGTGCAATCTGTTGCTGTGTAGGTATAGGCTGGTGCGCAGGTTGGATAGTAGTGTTGGTGATAGTGCTGTGTATGTGGATAGGTGAAGTTGGTCACATGGTCAAATGGATGGGGCAATTATGTAGCAGTGATAGTGTTGAAGGTGTACACTGTTGGGTGCATGGCCAGAGGCTAGATCTGTAGGACACATACGGCACAAATGCGTTTCAGAATGTGCAGCAGTTACAGGCTGGAGAATGGATGGTGACATTATGTAGAAGTAAGACTGTTGAAGGCCTAGACTGTTGGGTGCATGGCCAAAGGCCATGCACTCACAAGGCTAGGACCTTAGGACAGACACAGTACTAATGCATCTTGAAACTGTAGAGGGTGGTGACCTGTAAAAGAAAGGGTGTGGAGCACATTTGAAACACAATAGAGCAGAAACAGTGAGCTGCCATGGCTGCATGTTTGGTTTTGCGGGTGAGGACATTGTTACAACATGGTAAAGTATTTGATGTGTACTTGGAGATGGTGATGTGAAAAGTGATGTAGTGTGGAAACTGGGTGCTGGGTTAGCATACTGCTATGGCAGTGGCACTACAGTTTAGGAATGGAAGTGGGGACGGCTATAGTATGTGAATGAAAGTGTGCAGGAGTGCAGGAGAGTGTTTTTTTCTACATTATGGTAAGTGGTGCTATTTGCTGCTGTATAGGTACATGGCGGTGGGCAGGTTGGTTATCAGTGCTGGTGGTATTGCTGTGCATGTGGATAGGTGAAGTTTGTCACATGGTGAAATTAATGTTGCAATTATGTAGCACTGATTGTGTTGAAGGTGTACACTGTTGGGTGCATGGCCGAAGGCCGTAGGCCATGCACTCAAAAGGCTAGGACTGTAGGACACACACAACGCTAATGCATTTTGGAATGTGCAGCAGTTACAGGTTGGTGAATGGATGGTGCCATTATGTATAAGTGAGACTGTTGAAGGCCTAGACTTTTGGGTGCATGGCTGAAGGCCGTAGGCCATGCACTCAAGAGGCTAGGACTTTAGGACAGACATGGTACTAATGCATTTTGAAATTTGCAGCACGTAGAGGGTGGTGACCTGTAAAAGAAAGGGTGTGGAGCACATTTGAAACTCAATAGAGCAGCACAAGTGAGCTGCCATGCCTGCATGTTTGGTTTTGCTGGTGAGGACACTGTTACAACATGCTAAAGTATATGATGTGTACTTGGTGATGTGAAAAGTGATGCAGTGTGAGAACTGGGTGCTGGGTTTGCATACTGTTAATATGGCAGAGGATATGGTAGAAGTGCACCTTAATTGTGATTGGTAACTATGCTGTGTGATGAATTGTGGCAATAGGGCCAATGTTGTGCAACAGTTGTGGTTATGTTGGTAGTGATGACATACTTTGTGAATGGGTCTGGGTAGGGTTGGTGGAGGCTGTGGTATGTTTGTGCATTTTGGTTATAGCGACCTGTTTTAGTGAATGGGTGCAATGCAGAGGTTCTGTATTTGATTGGTGGATGCGTGTGTAGGTCACCTGTTTGCGGCCACCTCTTTCTCTGCTAAGTGGTGGCCGGTACAGTGTAGAAGGGGAATGGATTGCACATGAAATAGATTGGGTGGGAATCACCCAATCCATGTCATGCGGATGGAATGCGGTACTTGGGCACATGGTGGCATGCCTGGGTTAAGGTAGCTGTGTTGGGTTTGTGGAAGGATTACAATATTGGCTGCATGGGCGAAGGCCGTAGACCGTAGGGCATGCAGTGAAGAGTGTAGGCCTTTACCATATGTACCGCAGTAAAGCAAGTGTGGGTGTACAACTGGTGCAGGGTGGTGCTTGCATAGTGCGGTGTGTGCACATGTATTGCAGTCGGCTACTGTTGCGAACTGAATGGGGCTACTTAGGCAGTGGCATTATAGTTTGGGAATGGAAATGGGGACGGCCATAGCATGTGAATGAAAGTGCACAGGGATGTGTAGCTGAGAGTGTTTTCTTTGTACATTATGGCAAGTGGTGCAAATTGTTGCTCTATAGGTCCATGGCGGTGCGCAGGTTGGGTAGTAGTGCTGGTGGTACTGCTGTGTATGTGGATATGCAAAGTTGGTGAAATGGATGATGCCATTACGTAGCAGTGACAGTCTTGAAGGCCTAGACTATTGGGTGCATGGCAGAAGGCCGTAGGCCATGCACTGAAGAGGCTAGGACTTTAGGACACACATGCTAGTAAGGAATGTATTATTCAGCAGCAGGCAGAGGGTAGTGACCTGTAAAGAATGGGTGTGGAGCACATTTCAGACGCAATAGAGCAGTTCAAGTGAGCTGCCATGACTGCTTGTGTGGTTTTGTTGGTGAGGACACTGTTACAACATGGTAAAGCTTTTGATGTGTACTTGGAGGTGGTTCTGTGAAAAGTGATGCAGTGTGTCGACTGGGTGCTGGGTTTGCATACTGTCACTATGGAGTTGCGGTGCCTGTGTTGAAGGTGTAGCCTATTGGGTGCATGGCCGAAGGTGGTAGGTTGTAGGCAATGGATTGAAGAGCGTAGGATTTGGGGAAACCCACGCCACTAATGCAATGTTGACTGTGCATCCAGTAGATAGTGATGACCTGCAAAGAATGGTTGTGCAGTACGTTGCAGATGACATAGAGCAGTACAAATGAGCTGGCAGGTGTGTATGTTTGGTTCTGCAGGTGAGGTGGATGGTAGAATATGGTAAGGTTTTGGATGTGTGATTGGAAATGGTGCAATGAAAAGTCATGCAGTGTGCCCACATGGTGCAGTGTGTGCATACTGGCAGTATGGCACAGGGTATGGTTGAAGTGCAGCTTATATGGGTTTTTACTATGATGTGTGCAGAATTGTTTAGGTAGGGCAAATGTGACAATGTTGTGGTTAGGTTGCTACTGAAACATTACTTTCTGCATAATAGTGGGTAGCAGTGATGGAGGCTATGGTATGTTTGTGGATGGTGGTAATTGTGACCTGTTTTTGTCAATGGGTGCTTTATGCAGTGAGGGAGTTGGGTTTTAGTGCTGCTATGTATGTTATGTTTGTGTACTATGTTAGCTGTGTACATGGTCGTATGCATGCATACATAGTATTGCTGTGGGTGTGCACAAGGGTGGAGTGTTGTGTGCATGGGAAAAGGTGTGCTGGGTTAGCCGGCAGATTGTTGTGGATGCAGAAATAGGGCATTCTGTAGGAAAGGTTTCTGGTGGAAGAGCTTTGGAAGCAAAGGGAACGTGTTCTCAGAGTGTTAAAGGGGAAATATGGAGTTGTGGACAGAAATGATAGTGTGTAATGTGGAGTTTAAGTATGTGATTGGTGTAGGTGTTTTAGAAAATTTGATAGTTAATAGGTGCCAGTAAGCGATTGTTGGGGAGATCGAGTGCCTTTAATGGGGCATGGCCTAAGACGTAGCTGGGAAGGCGCACGTGCCACATCATGGCTTTCTTGGAAAAATGGAGTGCAAAGGGAAGAAGTATTGTGTGTGATTTACTGAGGCGTGGCTCTAGCTGTAGCTGGGAAAGTGAATGTGCAACATCATGGCTTTATGAGCATGGCGCCTTCGCAAATGGAATTGTGGTGATTCTCCAAGATGGATTGGAAGGAGTAGTGTAACTGAAGGGGCGGTGACATATTTACCGAAAGGTAGATGTATTGAGGTTGGCGGACATGGAGAGACGGCGAGTGTTTATAGTCGGTGAAAGCTTTGTGCCGTGGAAAGAGGCTTCAATACTGATTTTCAGTTGGAAGGAGTGCAGGCTTTTTGGGCCACAGTTTATGAGAGGGGTTTCGGCTGCATGGATCTTCTTTGCAAATATGTGGCCTCTGTTGGTACTGTGGATGTGGTGGTCATGCATTTTAGAGGACTGTATTTGGGGCACATGTTTTGTTTATATTTGCTCATTTATTTAAAGATGTTGATGAGAGCTGTGATGCAGATATTTGCTACTGCAAAGGTGATTTTCTCATCAATGACACCAAGAGGGAAAATGGGAGCATGCCGGTGTCAGTTGTCCACAGCTAGAGGTTGAGAGACATTGGATAAACAGAAGCATGTGTGACTTTATGTCCAGTGTTGGGATGTTGTGCATGGACTATGACAGCATTAATGACCAGTGAGAGTTCCAGTGGTTCCAGGGAAATGGCATTTTTTTTAACTTCCTTTGGCAATGCTGTTGTTTGCCACTGTGCACAAAGCTTTGCAGACAATCCTGTAGAAATGTAAGATAACGGTTGATCTTGATTGGAGAAAAATGTCAGCAGAAGGAAACAGACAGTGAGCAAAAGATAAAAGAAGAAGGAAAAAAAATGCATGAATGCACGTATAAAATAAAAACACGACAAAAAAGAAAAAAATATGTAAGTGTTTGTGGGGACTCCTGCGATCTATCGAGAATTAACGAGCGCAAAGAGTGAGAAGTGTAACGCTCACCTGGTTCCCACGGAGGCGCAGCGTCGAAGGCGCAGAACTCTGAAGATGGACAGGAAGGGCCCCTCTATTCTGGCTTCCCTGGCTCGTTGGATACCCTCCTGTGCGTGAAAAGGGAGTATTACCAACTGTGGAACAATGCTCAAGCCTCCCACTCCCTTCCAACCCTCCACGATACCTCCTCCACGATTCCCCGTGAAGCCTCACCTTAGGGTTTGGAAGGATGAGCTCTCCATCCTGCTTCTGATGCAGGGGCGCGTTGAAACCCAGTTACTTCACTGGATTGAGGATTGATGGGAGTTCAGGTAAGCTTGACTGTTCAGGTAAGGCGCTGTAAAAGTTCTGTTCAAAAGTTCAAGCTTAATAATAATGTTTGTTGTCTAATTGCAGCAAGCGCTAATGCTTATGTCTTTTTCGCCTTAGGGCCGGGGTTCGGAGTGCCGGAGATATGGCGCCGACCCGAAGTGAAACAGTTCTGGATGAGCGCTCAGGTAATGTCTTTGCCTTCGCTCATTCAATGTCTTTGTCTTTTTTCCCCATAGGGGCCGGGGTCCGGAGATGCCAGGAAGCGGCAGGACCCGATATGCAGTGGGAATAATCCAACAGGTAAGACTTAAAAGGAAACTGAGCTTTCCTTATTCCTTTTCTCCCTCTCACCTTTGTTCTTGTCTTTTTTCCTCTAGGCGCCGGGCGTAGCTGAATCCGGAAGATCGCTGCTGAAGATGGAAGCGCCTTGCAAAGGTGAGTAAAATGCAGCGCTGCAGCGATCGAAACAAAATGCCTTAAAATGATGTCTTCCTTTTCAGGGCCGTTGGAGAAATGACTCCGGGATGCAGATTTAGCAGGTAAGGGCTTTTCTTCTCCTATTCTCTTCCTTCTCCCCTTGCAGGTGTTCCAGGGTGCTGGCAGGCGTGCTGAAGTCAGGATGCAGGAGCTGACACGGTGAGCGCCAGCTGCTAGGTGCAGAACAACGCGAAGCACGTGTGGCTGTTCGGGTGGGGTTTAAATAGCCTTGGAAGAAGTTCCTGGTATGTATCCTTCCACCAATCAGGTATGTATCCTTCCCCGACCACACCCGGGTGGTGAAGTAGTCCTACAGGTAAAGTAGTCCCATTCAGGCCTCAAGAGGGCCTGGATGAAGCAGCAAGGTCTGCATCAGGTAAGTGTGCACCCAAGCACTTAAACACATATCCTCTTCTATGAGCCTGGCGCCAGGACTGGGGTCCGCTATGAGCCTGGCGCCAGGACTGAGTCCAAAGGGCCCCGACTTGGGCCCGCTGAGACTTCCCTGGGGAAAATGATGTCTGCCTCTGGGGTTGCTGGGCCCGGCCTGGCTCCTTGGAGGTAGGCATCATGACAAGAAGACAACAGAGCACCAGAACTTGGTGGGAAGATGACTAAGGCAGTCAGCCCCAGCCCTCCTCCTAAGAAGGAGCTTAATAAGTGACAGGGCCCACCTGACAGAGGCCCAGACGGCAGAGCGTAATACCAAGGCTGAGGACAGCCTTCTGGGTGCTCTTGCTGGCTAAGTGTGTCTCATTCCATGACACCTTGGATGCAGTGAAGTTAACTGCATCATTAGACAACAGAACAGTGAGTATGGACCCCAGCCCTGCTCAGAACATACTCGACCCCCCACATTGTTATTGTGCTGGTGTCTAAATAAACACCCACTGAAACCATAAAGCATCCTGTCATACTTCTAGGCCACCCCAGTTGTTTTACACACCATGCTAAAGACACAATGGCCACCACTTTATATCATCCCCCCCACCACCACTAACACCCATCCAACCCCTCCCCCCCCCTAGTGTATAGCACGGTAATGCCGCACAATCCGCGGTACTGTGAGGATTCCATGTGGCACATCCGGTTGTTTTTAGGATGGCCACTGAGGAGGCAAAGCAATTGTGCAATGTGCTTACTGGTTGTGGTGTGTACACAAGACTGTGATTGAAGGTTTGTTTGTACACATAAATGTAGGAGGCTATGGTGAAAGTATGCAAGGTAAGGGGCATGCATCATGTTTGTATGCATGGACTGAACACACTTGCATAACATTGCTACTATACATTCTCTGCTGCTTTTGTGGGATCACTTTTCTGACATTTGTAGTGCATTACAATAGAAGACCATATTGTGAAGTGAATAACGTACGTGGCAGCCATGATGTTATGCATGCAGTGTGTGCATTATATCATATGATGTGCTATGGTACTTTCTGCCATTTTGTATTGCGCATACATACAAGTGTGTGAAGGAGCGCCGCGGAAAGGGATGCAGAATGGAGGCCATACAGAGAAATTGATTTCTCTAGGCCAGCTGACATTGACCGTGAGTAAATGAATGGTAAGGGGGAGGGCAAAGTGCAGTATATGGGAACAATAAGAAACAGAAATATATACAACTACGGCCGGTGCTGGCAAATGGCAGGATAAGTGTTGACATAAAGTGATGTGTGCACTGTTAGGGTTCTAGACAGCAGTCTGCAAGTGCAGGGGTTGGCTGAAAGCTAGTGCAGGGCTGGAAGTGTAGGGAGGGAGGTGGAATGGGACACTGATAGGATGGGTAAGAAACCAGTGCACAGTACTTTTTAGCCAGGAAGTCAGCAGGGGACAGGAGGCGAAAAAGAAGTAGTACATGGAAAGGTTTTCAGGTGCTTTGAGAGCCTACCATTATTCTCCCCATGGTGCAAAGAGACAGAGAGCGTGTTGCACAGGGAGGCTGCAGCAGAAAAAGACATTTACCATCATCTGATTGCATGTAAAAGCAAGTGACCCGGACGAAGTAGGAAGCTGATGAGGGAAAAAGTGGAGCAAGCAGATATGTAAGTAGTGAGGGTGGAAGATATTGAGGTCCCAGAGACCAAATGTCATTCTGCATAATGCACAGGGCTTTTATTTTATTTTTTGCAGTTAGTGGGATGTAGCGCACACATTTTACTAAAGCTGAGATAGGATACCTGCTGTGCAGGCGAAGGACAAGTTGCGCACTCTTTTATGCATGATTTGGTGAGGACAGAAAGTGGAGGTGTGCAACTTTAAAAAGAGCCTGTGGAAACAGTACAGCGTACAAAGCACCACACCCGTGCAGACACTGATCTTTTGGAAAGTAGCTGTAGGTTGCTAAAATACATTCAGTGGTGCATTTAGTGCCTTATTTTTATGAGTTATGTAGTATGTGGGTTAGTGGCGAACACATTTGGTATCAATGTGGGAAGGCGTTACTGATGAGCTAATATAGTGTATGATATGGGTAAATAAAAATGTTGGGAGCATATACCAACAAATTACCACTTCATGGTGGCAGATGGGAGGAACATTAGTATGCTTTTTATAGCCGTAGTGGACGCTTATAAGCAGATATCGTGCGCAGAGGTACTTTTAAAAGAGTTGTGCCCATACTGCTAAAACAATATCTATCAGTTTCTTTTGTGGTGATGGGTGCTTATGTGCATGAATGTGCATGTATAATTACTGCAATGTTTGACTGAAGTTTTAACTGGAAGTGCTTTACAATAACGGCACGCGTGCAGCCTAACGTTGTAACGGTACATATGAACTGTTGTGGAGAAGTGATATTGTAGGATGCTGAAGTCTTGGAGGCCATTGGTGGATGTGTGTGTTAGTACTTAAAAATACCTAATCGGGGCTTGATGGGAAGAGGATAGTGGAAAGGGAAGGAGGACTGTTAATTAATTGTTTGGGTGTGGCTCTAATGGTAGTTTGCGAGGAGCATGTGCTATATTCTGTGCCTTTGAACATGCTGGCCAATGGAAATGCGATTGTTGCAATTTTCCAATAAGGTGCTTAGAATGTGCGTCACAGGAGAAGGCAGCCATATTTTGTTTAATTCCTGTGTGTAGTGAGGCAGGCAGAAATGGCGAAACGCAAAATGTTCATAGTGGGCGATCGCTTTGTGCTCGATCTGATCCAGTATGCCATTCAAAGAGGCCTTGAATAGCAATTTGAATTAGGACGAAGTGGATACTTTGTGGTGCGTTATCCCTGTCCGTAGTTTCCAACATTTGGCTGATGAATGTCGACGAGTGGCCACTTTAGGTACTGTACACGTAGTGATAGTGCATTATGGAGCATTGCTTTTGGGTTCAATAGCTTGTGCAAGTGTGTACCGTCAACTGAAAAAAGATGATGAAGGAAGTGAAGCGCATTTTTGTCACTGCAACAGTGATTTTCTCATGTATACCACCAAGTCCAGTATATAACTATTCTAATGAATGTTGTCTGCAGCCAGATGTGGAAAGGCGTTTTATCAACAGAAGTATGCAACTTTTGGCGTGCTGCTGGGATGTATTCCTGTAAGAATGAGAACACTGTTCATCGATATCTGCACCTTCTCAATGGAAATGGCATTTCATTGTCGCACAGTGGCAATGACATTTGGTTTTCGAATCTACAGGCTGCAGTGAAGATGCTATTGAAGGAATGTGAGGCACAGAGCCACAAATGAAAACCATTATAAAAGCCAAAAAAAGGAGTTGTTACTGTGGATGTTGTTTAAAAAAAATATATACTTTTTTTTAAAGCGACCACTACAAAGGACATCCCCTACCTTGGTTGACATTTATTACCCTACTCCCACTCGTGTACACCTGCAAAATATTGCAGACATCGCTACAGTTGCAGGGTTGTAAGTGTAACATACGTCGATTTTGCAAATGTACATATTCTGTTTAGGATTGTGGAGGACACAGGATTGCATAATAAGCTTTGTGGGTGTGCAATGCACACCTAGAATGTGCTATACGATATAGTTGTTCACCTTAATGCAGAGGGTGAGCTTATGGCTGTGTGTTGTACATGCCACAGCGTATGCTCTGAGGGTGATTTGCACATACATTACTTGACAGTGAAGGAAAAAGAGCATCCGATGGGAGTTGTGTGCAGTGTATCATGTGGGTTTATGCGCGTATGGAGCACCTACACTGAAGTGATTGCTTTTGGTTTCTTTGTGTGAGACTTTGGTGACGCTAGATCCAGACGACATTATTGTTGATTGTTTAGGGAGACATGCACACCATGTAACACGATATTTAGTGGCGTTTGTGCTGAGGGAGGTAGTAGGGCAGGCAATGATTCTGTTTCCAATCTCCTGCATAATTTAGTTTCCTAATATGCAGCCACCCATGTATGGACATTCTTTTTCATTTGGTGCAGAAATGGAGAAAGCGTGGTATACAGTGAAGAAGTGTATTTGTGTCTTAACAACTTGTGCCATTGTCCTAATATACAAATGGGAATCTATCTTTTGCCAGCACAAGCATTTCCCCCCACAAATAGCGTTCTTTTTAATATTACTGCATTTTCCTTTTGTGCCCGCTGTACACTCATTGCTTTGGTGCACTTTTTGGAAGTACACGAAAAATGTTTCTCATTGCTGTTGCGCACTTGCGCCCTTGAAAACGCATTGCAACACGCACAACTATCTCTTTCATAAGGTACCTATTTCTACCTGTTTTCACTGCAGTGTTTTCCACACTACCACCGTTCCTTCCATTTAGCAAACAATAATGTGGCGGGTATACGATGTGTGTCACACTTACTCCCTTCATTGCCACTTACTTAGTGACACTGTAAAAGGAGCTTTCTGTGATAATCACTCACACAAACCATTCCCAAGGGACGTTAAGATACAGGTGCGCTATTACAAACATAGCATCATTTCTAAATACAGTATGCTAAAGCAAAGTTATGTTTACTGTGCCATAATAAAAACCTATGCAATTCACTAAGAAAAAACGTTGTTGAAGGGACGTTATGGTTAAGTTGCTCTACTACACATCTTTTGCCTTTTCCTGAAAAAACTACCCTAAAGTAACGTTCTGCTTACAGTGCCCTACTAAAAATCTATGAAATTCACTAACAAAAAAATGTTGTTAAAGGGACTTTATGGTTAAGTTGCTCTACTAAACACCTTTTGCCTTTACTGCAAAAAACCTAAAACCCCCAGAAATTGGCAAGTTATTTTACGGTATGTAACCATAACTCACGCTACCACTGTGCACTGCAAGCACTAACACCCAGGACATCAAAGATGACATCACACATGTCATTGATGACATCAATGATGACATCACAAGTGTGGCCCCCTCTTTTTTACTTTAGTGTGATATGTACACTGCGTGCTTTTCTTCACTAGCAGTGAGGAATGACAAAGTGAGAATGTACTACATTTGTACACCTTGAACCGTTCTCAAACGTTCTTACAGTGTTTTCCTTGGGGTCAGTGACATCATATGCTACACATATCTACGGGAAGAAGGATCCCTGAAATAAAGCAATTATTTCTATGCATTAATATGTGGTAATACTGATACGTTTTTGCTTACTGTACTTTCTTTGTATATGCTGCAATTGGTATGCGTTGTGCTGTCTTTGACTTTTGTGTGCAGTAGTACATTTATGTAGTAACTGAGGGATTCGTAGCAGTTCATAAAAGTGTAAGAGGAAAGCATGCATCATTTCACTATGCAACATGGGAGGAAATTGGATATTCTACATGTATGATGCATGCTGCACACACTCCTTATGTGTGTTCATGAGTAACGTCTTGTAATGGGAAGAAATGGGTAACGCAATGCCTTGTCTGATTACCTACTTATGTAATGATAGTTGTCCCCATGATCTCTGATAGTTTTATGGCAACAGAACAAAGACAATCCCTTCTGGATGCTTTTCATTGCAACAAAATACACATGTGATGTCATCAATTACTTTTGTGATGTCATCTTTGATGTCATGGGTGCTAGTGCTTGCAGTGCACAGTGGAAGCGCGAGTTATGGTTGTGTACCGTAGCATAACTTGCCAAATTCTGGGTTTTCTATTGAATTTCATAGGTTTTTAGTAGGGCACTTTTACCATAACTTTGCTTTAGGGTAGTTTTTTGCAGTAAAGGCAAAAGGTGTTTGGTAAATATATATCTATATGTAGATCCTACGCTCTAAAGTAGAAACTTGTGTTCATTCCACTACCTCTATCTAGCCTAATGTGAATTTTAGAGGTACAGTATATGTTGTAAATAACTTTAATGCATATGAATTCTTTTGGCATACACCCTTCTGTTTCATGGATTTGTATTCCTCAGAATTCATTTGTGGATTTGTATTGCATTGAAATAATGTTGTCGTATTTTGTTGATGATGTCCATATATGTGTTGTAAAGTATATAATTATGTGTGATTTTATTTTCTCTGTTATTTTGATAAATTGAATAAATAAGTTTTGAATAGCTTTCGTGTTTTGTTGGCTCTGTTCTGACATGTTGCGTTTTTTCTGTATATGCATTTCCATTACTGTAAGAGTAGGCAGTGTCTTTACACCTTCACTGTTCTGTGTTATCCAATTCATTGAAATGGCTCCACTGGAAAAGGGCCATCAGGGATGGACTGGCCTACAGGGAGCTATGACGATTTCCAGGTGGGCCTCCGCATCCTGTGCCTCTTTATTGTAATTATCTATTTTATTTCCACATGCTCTTATTAGAAAGCGGTTGGGCTTGCTCACAAAGTGTAATATGGGGATACTTTGAAAACTTCCCAGTCCACCCCTGGAGGCCATGTTTGTATGGAGTTAGAAAATGAGGTCCACAACAAAGAGACCCTTGTTTCTTTCCTGTAATGTATACCATTGCACTGTCTGTGACAGCAGAATGTGAGCTCACCTTATTGTGGTCCGCAATAGTGCAGCTGCAGTATTCTTCCATATTATGGCTGCAATAGCACAGAGCGGTAGACAGAGAGCAGTTTGCCGCAGAGAGGAGTGGCGGCTGTGTGAATTGTTTAAGCTGAATCTAATTGAAGCTGTGGGTGTGTCATTCGCCATGGGCATGCCCAGCCTGCTGCGTACATTGTCATATGCTGCGCGGAGTGCAGTGACAGCGGAAGGTGGGAGACAGAGAGCAGTTTGCTGCAGTTCGCCGCTGTAGTGAGTGGAGCTGAGCCGAGTACATTCGGCCTGCTGGAGGTATCTGAGGTCCCTGAGACGATGTCAGGTTAGGGGTAAAGTCTAAGAAGTAATCGAAATGAGGAAAGGTTTAGCCCACAGGGGAGTGAACAAGGACATCCTTCACACCAGCAGGGATGACCCGAAACCAAGTTCTGTAATCCTGCCGAGAATGGTGAGTGCCGCTCGTGAAGGCACCTTGATAGTTGACTTGGAAACTGACACTAACACTGCAAATAATAGCTTGAGTGTACTGGGCACTGTTATTTGTAGCTACACAACAGATCCTAAAGGCGCTAATGAAAAAATAATGATAAAAGCACTTTCCATGATTTACATCTACAAACGTAAATGGTAAATGGTGTAAAACATGTGTACACAGTCAAAGGAAAGGAGCAGTGCAGTGGCTCAGCTTTTGCCTCAGGCCCAGGCCCTAGTTCAGGTCTGGCTGATAACATGCAGTGGGGTCAGAGCGAGGAAGCTAATACTGCTGATTCAGTGCGCGCCTCGTGGAAATCACTTCTGTCTTGGTCAGGGTGATTTGCCACTCTGATAACATCCAAAGAAATATAACTTCTCTGCAATAGCCTTACACGGCTATTCCTTCAGCACCACAAATAACATAAATTGTCCCTTTCAGGCCCACCTTGTAGCACTTCTTTAACTTCCACCCGGTACTTCCATGGCAGGCCTACTTCTTCAAAAGGATTTCCATCCAGGTATACTCTCCTGCCCCGAACAGCATTTCACAACAGCAAGTGCTTTGTGGTTAAAATCAACTGACCGAGATTCCCAACAGCTTCACAGTTTCCAGTAAATTGCAGCTTCAAACCTTTCAACAACTCTTCAGGGAAAACAAGATTCACATTGGTTCTCTTTAACACTCTACTGTAAATAATGACCCTCTCGTTCTGGATATACATTTCCAGAAGGGGCAGCATTTTTGACACTTGTTTCACCACTACACAAGTAACCAAAGACTGACAGCGATAGGATCTCTCTCTACTTCTGCCTTGTTTTTGGCAATGTCTGTTTATGCCAGCTTTTATTATCTGTTGTACACAATATGGGCAACGAGTCTCAGAGCTTATGAGCCTTGCATTAGCCCCATTCTGCTGTTGGCAGTAATTGCTAGATTGCTTTTGCCTTGGTTTTAGTCTCTATTGGCTTGGCCAATGCTTGTAGGTATTAACTCTCAACACAGTCACCCCCTCAGATTTTTGGGTTCATCACAGACTCACACTTTTTAGGTCACAGTCATTTGGCTTTGTTATACCCGATTTGTGCTGCTTTTCCCTAGTTTTATATTCAAAGTGAACTTGGGAATCACCTTCACTCACACACGAGTGCCGCTACTGCTGCTTTGCAATAGTTTGATATTCAAAATTGCTAATTGAACTAGTTCTACGCGAGCGTTGCTCACTCGCTGAATGCCTGCTTCTACCACGCGAGCGGGGACGGATCGATCTGGGGTCACTGTTAGTGTGTGAACTCACTGGGTAAGATGTGCACCTCCATTCCCCTTGCCGCTTACAGGACTTCTGCTGCTGTGGCTCCTCACGACCGAGAAACCTGCTTCAGTTAGTCCACATTTTCCCACGGCACCTACAATTGGAGATCCTTTAGCTCCTGAGGCTCTCTTGTGCACGCCAGCCACCGCAGGCAGCCTTGAGGCCCTCAGGTGCATGCCAGTCACCTAAGAGAGCGTCCTGCATGCTTCCCTCTGCGCAGTCTCTGCAGAGCATGTCACCAGGGGGCAGGCTACACTCCTGCACACTTCCTGCTGCGTGAGCTCTGCACTTCAGATTTCTGGAGACATAGACCATATCAGGACCGGCAGCTGATATCTTCCAAACAGTGGTCTCAGTGTCTTCTCTCTCCTCCAGCTTCTACATGGGCTGCCAGCATGAACCACGCTGCGTCTGCATTTCTGCTTCTTAGTTCCTCTGCTCTTCACTAACAGCTCCATGGCCTGCAGCTGAGGGGATCTTTTAAGCCTCTCTGTCTCTCTCAGGTGTGGGTCATCTGCATTCATTAGCTGACCACTCCTGCAACATTGTACCTTTGAGCCCTCTTCTTCGTCCCAGTAATTAGGGGATTATGGGACTTGAAGTCCTTAATGACAAAGATAGGGTTTTGAGATTGTTTTACCTTCAACCCCTAAGTTGTTCCTCATGATATACTTTAAAAGAATATTACAAAATGTAGTTATCAGCCTTGTTTGAAATCTGGAGAGGCAATTCTTTTAAGTCATCGTTATTCACATACTTCTTTTCACTGTAACTTTGGGTGTTAGGGAAGTCTTTAGTTTTGCAGGGCTACAGAATTTTAGAGGGGTTTTGATTTCTCCACAGGTGTAGGTGTTTTCGCCCTTATTTACGCTTATATTTTGTGGAATAGCAAGATGGTTATTACAACAAGCCATTACATACTTTGGCATTGTGGAGCCATCCTCTGTAGAGGAACACAAGTACTGTATCTCATCCCACGGAATCTTCTCATTCCCCTCGGCCGTTTCTCCTCCAAGTTGATCCTTCCACAGAACACCACCCCAAGATAAGAATCATAGAGCATCTGCCTTTCCCTGGCCACCTGGCGGGAGGCTTCAGGAAGGGAATTAGTGAGGAGTCTGTAGGATTCATCAAAAACTCCACCTACCCAAGTAGCAAATCCAGAAAATATAACCTTTGGTGCTAATACACAAATATAAACAAAAACAAACTCACAGCTTATTTCGTGAAAATCACAGCTAAAACAAATAAAAAATGGATTGCCTGATTTGGAAATGCTACACTGTATACCAAAGCTTAGGCCTATCTGCTTTACTGATGTAAGGGTGGGAGAATTTCTGAACGAAGATGTATTAGACCAGGTTTTTCTGCATAAGGGTCCAACATGGTGAAGAAGATGATCATTGAGGCTGCCTCTTGCCGTATGGATCTGATTTAACAGCCGTAAATATGGAAACGCAAACACAGACTCTTTGGCATTCAAAAGCAGGTGATAACCAGGAAGAAAGTGGTCATACTGAAACAACGAGAGCACATGACCAACACAGGAAAGGTGTTGATAGTGGGAAGCTAAAAGAAATGAGGAGCATCGATTTATGAGCACAGACAGAGCACCCTCTTAAAGTCACAATTGGGGGCTCTGGTATTGGTGGGAGAAAGCTGCTAATGGCTCCTTTGCAGGAAAAGTCATTTCCAGCAGAACTCTCACGGTCTTGGATGGCAGAAGCTCTGATGGTACCAACAAAATGCTAGCAGATGACCCAGGAAGTGGCAGGGACTATAGGTATAGTCTCGTGGAATACAAGAGGCGGCTCACACCTATTTAAAAGGGAAGAGATGGCATTTGAAGACTATGACATATTCCGCCTGCAGGAGACCTGGTTGTGCACCAATCCATGTATGGGAGGGATTGTAACGGCCTTAAATCCGGCAATGAAGGGCCCTAAAGGGAGACCTTCATCAGGGATGGTGTTTGCAATGACAATTGGCACTGGTATAACTATTGTTGAACTGAGAAACCCAAATCCATACATGCAGATGATTGAACTACAGTGGGATCCTAATATATATGACGGGAAAAGAGGCACTGTGATCAACTTATACAGTAAACCAGCAGCTATTTCTGATGAAGGAGTGACTGATCTAATAGATGAGGACTACACAAGAGTAGAGGACTCTCAGTCACTGGCAGAAAAAAAGAGGACAGTGCTGGCTAAAGGCAATGGAATCCAGAGACTTACACATTCTAAATGGTTGTACATAGGGCCATATTCCTAGTAAGCCAATTTGGGGTTGAGTATACCAATCAGCGACATTGGATTATATATTTGTGACAAGTAACAGGTTGCCTCTAATAGAGGACCTCCAGGTAGTAAATGCACAAACCAGTGACCACGACCTGTTAAGGCTTCAATGGGCTTGAGGTAAAAATGAAGGGAGTTGTCTGTATACCCCAAAGTTGAAATAACACTGGGGCGGAATCGTTTAAGAATGAGTAGGGACAAGATTGACATTTTTAACGTGCAATATAAAGCTTCTATAGTGACAAGGGGTGGGGTAGAAACCCAAGAGGCACTTGACTACACACCAATATTACAGAGCTTTGTGGAAAGCATCTATGGGAGTGGGAGGCAGGCCTTCACCCATCCTCACCTCTATGATTTAGAGGTGGCAGCCAAGAGAATACAGTTTAGACAGGATCATTAAAAATAAATTCCAACTCCTGATTTACTATTGGCTGTGAGTAGGAGGAAGCAGCCATACAAGAACTGGTTGTGCTCCCATAAAGTGGTAATGATGCAACAAAATGCAGAAGCCATGCTAAAGGCAATATGTAAGAAGCGCACAGGCGAGACATGGGAGCTGATAAATCGACCAGCAGCACTGCATGATGCTCCCCAGACGAACTAGGTGGAAGACAAAGTATGGATAGACCACTTAAAATGTCTTTTTGCAGGCCATGTAATATCTGAGACTAGGGAGGGCCATTCTATGACAAGACTGGAGGCGAGCATTATGCTTCATCTTCCTTTATTCTACTCTTCAGCAGTTCAACAAAACACATATAAAACAATGAAAAGTGTATAACAAAACTTTTCTCCTTTACAAAACTACAACATCCATGAGTCTCTGTAGTCCAATCTCTTTCCACCAGTCACAACCCACTTCCTGTGCTTGGACTCCTCCTCTTCTTTTACTGCTCTTCAAGCAGATAAGTGCCTTTTCTTCCGTCTCTGTCTGTCAGTGGGATAATTGACTCTGTGTGAATGGAAGATTAGTAGAAAGAGTATATTTGTCATGTATAGATTACACACAGAGCGTGAGTGAGAGAGAAATTCGTCTGAAGCGCTCTTTTGATTCGAGAAAGAATATATATGTGTATATATATTGTACTTTTAGCCTGGACTCGGACGCGCACCCGAGCGCGGTTTTAGGCGTTTTTACTTTTTGCATAATCGCCGCAGGGATAGGCAGGTAAACCCTCAAGGGGGTTACTGTCTCAGGCAGGAGCTTGTCCGCGAGGCTGACGGCCCCGTGTCGTAAGACCGGCACCTCAGGGGCCCCGTCAGCCTCGCGGACTACGTAGCACGGTTTCGCATCTGCCCTCGCGAAGGCAGCCTCCACCTTTGGGTGGGAGGGGCTAGCGCCCGCGAGAGGGATAGCGCAAGGGATCTGTGCGCTATCACGTGAGCCAGATCGAAGCATATACTCCAAGGCAGTAGACCCCACACGCGTGGGAGGAGTTACAACACGCGGAGTCGCGTATTTTATCACGTCATTGTGCCAGACTCTGTTTCTAGCACTGCCGCATATTGCTCATTCGAGCGTTACAGTAATTGGCATTTACGAGCTCAAAGATCCTCAGGAAAAGATTTCAGCGATCGTTTAGATCGCGGGTGCCGTGCTGAGCAAAGACATTCTTATAAAGACATTCTAATAAAGCTCAGACAGACCTCGAGCTCAGGAGCATTGAGGAGCAGGGACTGGTGATTCTCCCCATTGCGGATAGCAGTTATTTGGCACAGTGAGAGCGAGGACCCTCGCAAGAGCCAGAAGGCAAATTAAAGACAGGTGCAGCCACCATAAATAAAAAAAAATAAAAAAGGGTTTTCGAGTCAGTAATATCAAGAGAGAGCGGTTGCCGTGCTAGGACACCTGATTCAGGTATTTTAGGCACACAGCACACCAGAGAATATCAGAATTCGAGAGGAGCAAGGAGGAGCAGTGCCAGGACCTCGCTGACAGCTTCAAGCACGTGCTGGGAAGCTCTCTTGTTGATGCAGTGGCAGAGGGGGTGAGACCCCTCCAGGAGAGGCTGGAAATGTTGGAAGCCATGCTTTCTCAGCCGAAGAGCAGCACCACAGTCTGGAAGCGCACGCCCACAGAACCCTTAAGAGGGACAGAAGGGGAGTAAGCTAGCCCTCAAGAGGAGAGCCTCTGACGACCCCCGGGGCTCATTGGATGAGGCGGTAGAAAAGGCCTCAGAGGTGCCTGACGCTTTTGCGAAGCTTAAGGAAGCTTACCTACAAAGGCAGGCGGTGCCAAACCTCATGACCCCCACTCCAGGGGATGACAATATCGGAGAAGACCCAGGCTCGGAGGAGGAGCTGGCAGAGGACCAAGCCTCACAGGAGGAGGAGGAGGCCGAGGATGAGGACTGGGCCAGGCCCAGTGGGGGTAAGAAAGCAAGAAAGGAAAAACACCTCCTGGAAGAACAGGACGATATGTTAGACCCGGACAGCATACGCAATCCAAGGTCCACCGAGTGGCAACCATCCACCCGGGTAACACAGTATATGGCAGCAAGGCTACGCAAACCTCTCGACAAGGAGGTGAGGCAACGTCTACGCGCAGAGTGTCTGCGTCCGGACCTGCCAGGGAAAGTAGCGGAAGCCCCCGAACTCGACCCAAAAATGTTAACCTTTGTGTCAAAGATGAACAAGGATCCCCGCAAGGGAATCGATAGATCCTGGAAAATCTGCCAGGAAAAGGTTTTAGACTTAGCAGGACCTCTTGCTAAGATTATGGACCTCGCAGAAAGGGCAAAGGACACAGCAGAAGAGGTGGACCCAGAAGCCCTCGCAGGGGTGGGCCCAGAGAGCAGTCTGCCTGCTCGGCAACGCGAATTGTGCCATCGTGTCAGAGAGAAGAAAGGGCCTACTCCTCAAGATAGATTCGAAGCTTAGCGATTTGTCTTCGTATGAAGCGGGAGAAGGAGCCCAAGGCCTCCTGTTCGGAGAGACCTTTGGGAAGGAGATGGGCCGGTTTGTCGGAACTTACACTTCGTTAGAAAAAGCCCAAGCTTCGATCCACAAAATATTCCCCCGTAGAGTTTTTGGAGGGACCGGCCGCTTCAGGGGTCGTGCAGCCGGTCGCAACCATGGAGGAAGGAGACCCCAGAACACCAGAGCACAATACTGGGAGAACAAAGGTCAAGATACCTTCTTTCCGTCAGGGGAAGATTCCTGAGGGGCCGTAGGTCCAGAGGAGCAGGTCGAGGACTAGGATTTACACCAGGGTAGAGCGATACAGTATCCTCCAGTAGGAGGGAGGACGCGCATATTTTTAGAGAATTGGCGCGAGCTTTCAAGCGATGGATATTGCAGACCGTCAGAGGCCTACAGTTAGATTTCATAGAGGCCCCAGTGCAGCAGCGCAGACCGCAAGGTCAGAGATTAGCACAAGCGGAACAAGCATGCCTAGAAAGCGAAATAGAGCAGCTAGTCGCCAAGCAAGCAATAGAGAAATGCGAGACATCCCCGAGGTTTGTGAGCAATATGTTCACAGGAAGGAAAAGGTACGTCCAGTTATAAATCTACAAGAGCTGAACAGCTGGGTCATATATAGACACTTCAAGATGGAGGGTGTCCATCAGCTCAGAGACTCCCTAAGAGAAGGAGACTGGCTGACGCGTCTCGACCTGAAAGACGCTTACCTTACAATACCTGTGGTCGAGGAGTGCAGACCATTCCTAGCTTTTCGCTGGTGAAAGCAATTCTGGCAATTCAAGACAATGCCGTTCGGACTCGCTTCTGCTCCCTGGGCATTCACGAAGCTAATGAAACCAGTAGCAGCACCGATCAGGGAGAAGGGTGTCAGGCTAATCATTTACCTAGACGATCTTTTACTCATGGTAGAAGATCGGGAGGTCCTAGTGTACGAGACGAGATGGATGCAAGACCTTCTGACCTCGCTAGGGTTCCTAGTGAACATAGAAAAATCAGACACCACACCAGCGCAAAGATTAGATTTCCTGGGCTTTGTCCTAGACACCAGGAAGGCGACATTGGAACTTCCAGCTCGGAAGATGAGAGACATCAAGAGAGAGATCAGGGTATGCTTGGGGAAGCAGCAGGTATCTCTCAGAACACTGGCAAGAATAGTGGGACCACTAGCAGCTTCTATCCAGGCCATATTTCCTGGTCCCGTGCACTACAGAGCGCTGCAGCGATTGAAAATAAAGCATCTGCAGCAGGGTTTGAAGTACCATCAACTAGTACCTCTAGACCAAGACTCCATTACAGAGCTAGAATGGTGGTTGAAGAATATGGACGCCTGGAATGGGCGAGCCAAATTTGGGGACAAGCCGGATCTGATAATAGAATCAGACGCCAGCCGGAAGGGCTGGGGAGCCAGATGTGGGTCTCTACAGACCGGAGGCAAGTGGAGCGAAGAGGAGCTTCGCCTGCACATAAACTGCCTAGACCTGCTAGCAGGATCGTTCGCGATCAAGGCCTTCACAAGAGAAAGAGTAAGATCTTGTGTCCTGCTGAAGATGGACAACATTTCAGCAGTGCGATACATCAACCATTTAGGGGGTACACGGTCCAAGATGCTCGCGGAATTAGCAAAAGACCTGTGGCATTTTTGTCTACAATCAGGGACATCATTCACTGCAGAGTATCTGCCAGGGACACTGAACGTAGTAGCAGATTGGAACTCTCGTTACCTGATGGACTCCAGCGATTGGAGGCTGGATCCGGCAGTGTTTCAGAGGCTGAACTCGCGATGGGGTCCATTGCAGATAGACCTTTTCGCTTCCCGGCTCAATGCGCAGAGGAATCTCTATTACAGCTGGAGGCTGGATCCAGGAGCGCAGGGAACCGATGCATTTCTACAAGAGTGGACAGGAGGTCCTCACTACGCTTTTCCCCCCCTTTGTGATGTTGAGCAGAGTACTGGCGAAATGTCGGAGGGAGAAAGCAGAGTTGGTGTTAATAGCGCCTTTATGGAGGTCTCAGGTGTGGTTCCCCACTTTGATGGAACTGGTAACGGACGTACCCAGAGTTCTTCCCGAAGGAGAGCGACTCCTCACAGACCCAGCTGGGTCGTGTCATCCTCTGAGAGTGAGAGGGACACTCCCGCTGGTCGCGTGCAGGATATCTGGAGACACGCGTGGATTTCATCACTTGTTTAATGGGTTTGAAGTGTGCCTCGACAACGTATTTGCAGTCTGTCTGCAAGAAACATGGCTTCTTGAAGCACCGATGAGAGATGGCTTTGCAATAACATTCAACCCAGCCATCAAAAATCAACAAGGATGCCCAAATGCGGGCCTGTTAACTATGGTCCGGTTGTCTCAAAACTGGACTACCCCGATATGCACCAATCCAAATCCTTACGTGCAAGGCACAATAATGCATTTACTGAGTGACACCGCGCAGCCAACATCGACACTTCTTATTATAAACTGTTACTGGAACTCTGTAAAAATAAGCGATAAAGTTTTTGTCGATGCTGTCTGTCTCTTGATGGACGATGCGTCCTTGAAATGTAATCATTTGACAACCATCTGCTGTGCCGACCTCAACTGCTCATGGTTTGACTATGACCGGAAAAATCAAATCTATAAACGTATCGCCGAAGGAAATCTTGGCGCCAAGGAACGAAAATGGTCAAACGCAATGAAAATGCGAGATTGTGTATTGTTGAATGGCGCAGTTAGAGGTGACATCCCTGCTCAACCAACTTGGCACCGGGAAACTAGCCACAGCATCATTGATTATTTTTGGGTCTCTAGCCACTTTGAGACTAAGGATACCACCTTACACGTTCGAAAAACGCTTGAAAGTGACCACATGCTATTAACGCTCGGCTGCTCCTTGGCCCTTTCGCATTCAACCTCAAGAAACACTCTTCCAGTTGAGACACATTCTAGTGGAAATCGTCTCCGGATTAGCGGCAACCAGATTGGATCCTTAACTGAAAGACTGTTATCCTCTCCGCATGGTGTTGACTACTTTCCCTTATTATCATTACATGTCATCGATTCCAATGATCAAGGGCAACCGCAGAAATGCCATAAACATCTATTTAGCAAGGTAATGCAAGATAAGAAGAAAGAGCTACGCAGAGACCTGAGACAACTAAAAAGAAAATCCACCTCAACCCAGGCCATAGCAGACGAAGTAAAGGCAAGAAGAGTTACTTACCGAAACTGGGCAAGATCACACAGAGCCATCATTGAACAAGATCGAGCCGAATTAATGATGAAGTTATTAATAACTAAGAATACACGCGATATTTGGCACATCCTGAACATGGGTTATGTAAATAACCTAAACTCAACTCAAAATACCATCTGTGGAGATACTTGGCATAAGCATTTTTTTCAGGTTTTTAATGGACCTGGGAATGAGACTGCCGTAGTCTGTGATCGAAAGAACAACGTACCATGGGACGTAGAAATGTCACAGATCGGAATCACTCGAGCAATCTCGCAACTAAAAAATTCCTGAGCAGCTGGCCCAGATCTCATCAGCAATATGATGCTAAAGAAAAATGCACCGATGTGGGCCCTCTTTATTGACCATCTTTTCAAGAGAATTGCCAAACTTTCCACCCTTCCTGAGTCTTGGCTATCTGCAATCGTAGTCCCAATTCACAAGAAAGGCTGCTGGGACAATCCAAATAACTATCGGCCTTTTGCCCTTTTAGACTCGATTGGGAAAGTCTTCGGCGCAAATTTAAGATCGAAACTTGTGACCTGGGCTAATCAAGCAGGAATTCAAGATGAACGGCAAACCCCGGTTTTTCCAAAGGCGTAGGCGTGGATGTCAATCTTACCTTGCTTACGTTGTTGAAGTTGCAAACTCTAAAATGTAACTCGAAACTTCACCTAGCTTTCATTGACATGAAACAGGCGTTCGACGGACCTGCTCTGGTCGAAATTATCTAAGTGGAATTGTCCAGCTGCTATTCTTAATCCCATAATAGCGCTCCACTCTAATACGTCCATCCGAGTACGCCTTAACAAACATGGTGACCTATCAACACGCATTCCAACAACTCGTGGTGTCAAACAAGGGTGCCCCTTGGCTGCTGATCTCTTCAAATTATTCTTGGCAGACCTACCGCTCTCTTGCCCAGGTTCATTGTTTTCCACCTAAAATAAATCAAGTGCATGTAAGTTACATTGCCTATGCTGACGATCTTGTCCTGATTGTTAAACCACAGATTGGTCTCCAACGTTTACTTTTCTGCCTTAATGACTATCTTTCAACTAACTACCTATCTATCAATACAGAAAAAACGAAAATTGTTTCAATTGGGTCAGTCAAAAGCAAAAAAGACAGAGCGTTTACTTGAACAGTTGGTGGGTATCCTCTTTCTTCTGTCAATTCCATTCAATACTTAGGAGTGGAATTCAACAACTCCATATGCGAATATCAGTGGATTCAAGATATAAAACTGAAAACTTCAAGACTTGCCCTTCAAGCGGCAAAACTGAATAAAAATTTCGGGAAATGTTCACTTAAACCGATGTTAACATTTTACTTGCAAAAGATAGTGCCCATTCTAACGTTTGGCGCCGAAGCAAGTTGGAATATAAAGGAGTCAACATGGGACCAACTTGAAGGCCGCTTTTGGAAACGGGCACTTAACCTCCCACGTTGTCTCTCAATGACTTTAATTCGCCACGAACTATCACTGAACTCCCTTTTCAGCCATGTCATCTGGAAGTCTATCTCTCTTATGCGCAAGATGTCTTGCTCGCGCAAAGCATCACCATACTACATATTTAACCACATGCAAGTCGCATCTAACCTCAGCCTATTGGCCCAATGGCAGACAAATGTACAATCCTGGGTCGAAGCTGCAGATATATGTAATTTCGATTTAATTTCTCGGCCCCAACATGCAAAAAGGAAATTTGAGGCTTGGGCTTGGATAGTCATTATAGAAAGGCGAAATCAAATGGACTCAACAAGCTCGCTGGGCTATGTGCAAAAAAAATTAAATGACCAGGCCTGTTATCTGACCCAATGCTACACTAGCCATTATCGCGAGCAATTTCTGAGATTTCGCCTTAGTATTCTAAAATCTAAGGAAATCTTATGGTGTCGTAAAGATCCATCTACAGCCGACAATTACTGTCGATTCTGCTTTGTCTGCGTAGAATCCTTGAAACATCTAATTTTGGAGTATCAAGCAACTAACGACTTGCGTTCCTTATATCTTGGACAGTTCGCGCCTCTAGATGATGATATGGAGGCGTGGTGGCGCCTGGTCTCCTCTGGCAATAACGTCAAACACGTCTGTGGAATTGTGAACTATTTGAATGCGTTATTGAAATTTCCTTTTTAATGGCTGTCGCCAACCCTATTTTTTTGAAGGATTAATGACCCTGAATAGTGTGTCCTTAACTACTTAATGCATGGATGTCTAGGGCAGATGAGCCTAAACCTGCATCATTCACAATGGTGGATGGTTGCGTGGAATGAAATACCTTGACTTTATGGAGCGGATTGAAGCTCAGAGATACAGAGTTACGGAGCTATGGAGTCATGGAGTTTTTTCCTTTTATCTCTTGAAACAAAAGTTTTTTTTTTGTTTTGTACAAAAGAAACTGTAGTTTTTTCAATAAAAAACAAAATCAGGAGACGTTGGGCACTGCCAGGAATTTCGGCGCAGGCTGCTCAGCTCATCGCTGAATCTTGGGCTCCTTCCACTAGGAGGAGCTCTGACGCAGCTTGGGCAAAATGGACAAGCTGGTGTAAGAACAGAAGTGTTCATCCCGTTTCAGCACCTGTAGTGGAAATTTTGAACTTCCTAGCGAGCCTGCTGCACAACGGGAGGGCTTTCCGTACGATAGGAGTCTACAGATCAGCAATCTCAGCTGGTCACTTGCCGATAGAAGGCGTCCCAGCAGGAGAACATCCAGCGGTAGTGAGGCTCATCAGAGGAGCAAGATTTAAAGTTCCTCCAGAGCCCAGGTCTAACACGATGGGGGATGTAGCGACGGTACTGCACTTATTGACAAGTTGGCCGATGGACAAGTACCTTTTGCTTAAGCAATTATCAGGCACGCTAGCTATGCTCCTATGCTTGATCTCCTGTAAACGGGTATCAGACGTGAGAGCGCTCGAGATTAACAGACGGTCCTTTGGACCGGAGGGAGTCACATTCTCCATTGTCAGAAGGACCAAGACAGGGACCTCATCTGTACATTATCCGTATTTCCCTAACAATTCGAAATGGTGCGTAGAACGATGTATTAAAGAATACGAGTATAGAATAGCAGAGAATAGGGCTGCAAATACTACCCAGTTGTTAAAAGCGCGCAGGAAGCCCTATCACGCAGTTGCATCAGCTACCATCGCGAGATGGGTCAGAGGTCATGCAGGCAGCAGGTGTGAATGTGAACATGTATGGGGCTCATTCTGTGAGAGGGGCAATGGCCTCTTCAGCCGCAAGGGCAGGAGTATCCTTAAGCGAAATAATGTTGGCAGCAGACTGGTCAAGCGATCGCCCATTTAAAGAGTTTTAATTTAAGCCAGCAGAAAGTTTAGCTAGTAAGGTGTTGGGGAAGCTTTGAACTAGCATAATGCTCGCCTCCAGTCTTGTCATAGAATGAAGATTACCCCTGCTATCTGCGCAGGGAGTATTAATTCTATTAAAGACTAGGAGGCAAGCATTAAATTCCCACCCGAGTATTGTACTATGTATAAAATGTCAATGCATTATATGAGCGAGTACACTACATACTCACCACCCTAAAATCTCCTATTGCTGGTTTCTTTCGTAGGGGAAGACCAGAAGAATAGCTGAAGCCGATACAGTGGCGGAGAATGTCAAGAGACCGGAAACACACCGGCGGTGGAGTTAAAGTTCAGAAGAGCCTTCGCACCGTTAGCGAGGAGGAGTTAAAGACCATGAGAGACTATCAGAGCTAGTAAAAGCAGAGGAGGAGTCCAAGCACAGGAAGTGGGTTGTGACTGGTGGAAAGAGTTTGGACTACGGAGACTCATGGATGTTGTAGTTTTGTAAAGGAGAAAAGTTTTGTTATACACTTTTCATTATTTTATATGTGTTTTGTTGAACTGCTGAAGAGTAGAATAAAGGAAGATGAAGCATAATGCTCGCCTCCTAGTCTTTAATAGAATTAATACTCCCAGCGCAGATAGCAGCGGTAATCTTCATTGCCCAGGGAAAGCATGGTCAATATCATATGAAAAAGAAGACATTATGGGCTTAATCAAGAAAGGTAGTTGTTCCTAAGCTGAACCCTGAAATAAAACCCGGAGCTTTGGACCAACTTTCTGTGGCACCTCTTTGAAAAGGTGTTCAAGACCAGGGAAATACCCCAGTCCTAGAAGTCAGCCATCATAGTCCCGATTTCCAAAAAGGGCAATGTGTCTGATCCAAAAAGCCATCAGCCTATTTCCCTTTTAGATGTAGCAGAACACATCTTTGCATCCCTGGTGCTGCAGAGCTTGATGGAGAGGACAAAGGTGGCCAAACATAGTGACAGACCGGGCTTGTCAAGGGAATGGAAACTAGTGTAAACACAACCCATACTAAAAAGGAGAGTATTGGAGACAAAATCAAAAATATACTTGGCCTTTGTAGACCTACCTCAGTGTCGATCGCTCACTTCTATGGTCCAAAATGGTAAGATGGGGTTGCCCGTACGACCTACTGGAGGCTATTAAGGTCTTATACTCCGGGACCTCTTTGAGAATTAGATTGGACACTGCAAGGCGCCTGTCGGGTGAGATACCAACATCTATGGGTTTGAAACACAACTGCCTTTTGGTGCCGGAATTGTTCAAGCTGTGCATATCAGACCTAGGAGCCACAGGACAGGCTAGATGTTTCTCATGCCAGATTGGAGGGAGGTTTTTGAGCTGGATGCTGTACACGGACGATCTGTTCCTTTTGGACTAAAAGCCAATCGGCTAGCAGCGCCAGTTTTACAAACTAACCGCATATGTCCATAGTAATGGCTTGGAAATCAACGCCACGAATCCCAAAGTACTAACCTTGCAATCAGCCCACGTGAGGAGGGCCCATTGTATGGTGGCTGGAGGGTGATCCTTTGGAGTCTGTAGAGACGTTTAGGTGCCTGGGTATATGTGTTAATCCAAGTCGGGTGGACGCACCACGTGAGAAATCCCTGAGAAAAAAAGCTAAAAACCTAGCATTCCAGGGGCGGAAGTGCCACAGGAAATCTGGCCGCTTTTCCCTACTTCCGGTAGAGCCGTTTTACAAATTAAAAGTGGTGGCAGTTTCCTCCTATGGAGCGGAATCTGCATTGTGGTTTCCTTAGATGATCTATTTTAGAGGGAACCTTTTGGAAGACGGGTTTGGCTCTTCCCAAGTCAATCCAAATTCAAGTTGTGCGGTATGGATTAGGCTTGTCCTTACGAGCCAGGTAGAATGGAAATCATTACCATTGAACCGGAAGTGCACACAGGGAACCCTCCACCTTTTTTTTTTTTCTTCAAATTCTAAAAACTTCACTGAACATCGGTAGAAAAGCGATTTTAGTTTAGTGGGCGAGGGCATGTAAAGATCTGTTGATTAAATGTGACAGAGGATGACCTTGTGAAGAACCCAGACAAAGATAAGATTACATTGTGGAAAGTAAAGATGAAAGAATTTATACCTGATAAAGGAGTTCTTGGCCTCGCGTGCATGGACGGGTAAATGGATCTTGCATGTAGCTATTGTAACGTAACAAAAGAACGTGAAACATTACAGCGCCATCTACTGTCTTGTACAGGATTAACGACCATGAGAACCGCACATCTTGGGAGCTGTGTCACACGAGTTAGCACTTTATCTGCAGTGGAATGGCGGATTGTTTTGATCAGGGGAGAAAACATAGATTTGGTTTTAGCAACCATACAATATTTAGATGCAATATTTTAAACGGAAATGTAGTGGTGTAAATGTACGTATGCTATGTTTGATATTGTATAGATGTGATGAATAATATGATGAACTCGTAATTGATTATTTACTTTTTAATGTTGAAATCATGTGATGCTAATGGCTAAAAGGTTGAATCCTGTTTGCAGTCATGTGGAGTAGAGCGTGAAGGAAGGGCCTAAAAGAAGAGCCTGGTCTCCTGTGTGTGTTCCACAATGGTGAGACGTGCCACTATTGACAGGTGGAATCTGTTGTCACTTTCACCCTTCTTTCTTATCTAGTGTGGGCGGGAGAAGGAGTGGAGACCACTGCTCGTCTATTTTATAGTGCGTCACGTGCCACGTGTCTCTGTTGGAAGGGGCCATCAGGGGTGGAATGGCCTCCAGGGAGCTCTGGGGATTTCCTGGTGGGCCTCTGCAGCATGGGCCTCTTTTGTGTAATTATCCATTTTATTTTCACATGTTCTTATGAGAAAGCGGTTAGGCTTCCTCACCCAGTGTAATATGGGGATATTTGAAAATGATTTCCAGGGAGTCTTTTGGTTCCCAATCTGTATGGAGTTAGAAAATGAGGTCCACAACGTAGAGACACTGGTTACTTTCCTGCAATTGGCACTCTTGCATTATCTGTAACAGTGAACTCAAAGGGAATGTGTGCTCACCTTATTGTGGTCCGCAACAATGCAACAGCAGTATCCTACCTTATTATGGCTGCAACAGCGAAGCCTACATGGGAAATTTAGTTAATTGGAAAGTAATATAAACCTGTAAACAAGCTTTGGCAATGCCAACAGTTTGGGCTTTTGTGTAGGCATGGGAAAGGCACATGTCAGCCTGGCAAATGCCTAATACTTATACGCAAGCCAAAACTGTTAGCTTTGCCAATGCTTATTTTTAACAGGACTCTGGTCTAGGACGCGCAGAGTGCTTATAAATGGAGTGGCTGAAGGCAGACTTGGTAAGACATTTTCATTACACCAGTAGCCATTTTACAACTCCAATGAAGTCCTTAACTTCACAGAAGACGGCTTTCAAAATGCACTGGCAGACACTTCTAGTGCAATGTTTCATGGTCAGGCTCAGACTGGCCCATAGGGCAATGCCTGAACCAAAAACACAACATGCTAGTGTGGACCAGTTTTTTGGGTCAAAGTGGGCCACTTTTCTGGCCCATGTGGGCAATTTCGATGAGTTACTTAACCAGCTGCTAGTAGTTTTTACTAGTGTTACTTAATAAATATTCTTTAAAATGCAATTTGCATCACTTTTTATCAAAAACTCTCCCACTTGGGTACTACTCAAACTGTCTGTCACAAAAGGAATGAATTGCTAATTTGGCCACTGTTTCATTGGTGCCAGACAAAATGTAAAGCGCCAGTCCGACTCTGTTGATGGTAAGGCTTGATTCAAGCTAGCTCAAACAGTTCTCATGAGGAGGTGTTTTGGGTGGGAAGGGATGGAACTGCGTGGTGGGGAGGGGAAGGAACTGCATGGGAATGGCCATAGAGATTAGCATGCCCATGTGCAATCAATGGGTGGGCAAATAATTGCCATTTCTCCCTGTCTGTACTGTTATGCAATAGTTTCTGCTTTGTAAGTGACTTCAATCCAGCACTCCAACTAAGTCAATGCCTAGTATGGGATGCCCAAAGGAAGCAGTTATTTATATATTTTTATGTCAAAGTTCTTTAAATATGGATGATGAACCCTTATATAATGCCCCTCTCTTTGAATCCCCCTGACCTCACTGAGCCAAGAAGTAGATTTGTTTTGCAAATTAAAAGGTTTATTTTAAGAATTGAACAATATATATCACACTTTTATTAATAAAATAATATCTGAATATCAAACTTATGAATATGAACAGTGATCAGCAATGGTAATATTACAATATCAACAATCTCTTTAATTAGTTAGGAGTAGGAATAGGAAGGATAAAGTAGCAGAAAATTCTTTCTATGGTTCAAGGAAATGCAATGGTATGAAAGAATGCAACACAGAAATAAACTTGATATGGTTTCAATCAAAAGATAATATGATCACTTTTTCCCCTGTGACTACTCACCCCTCATCCCCCCAAGGCAATATGAAGGGATGGAAATGAGGGCACACAGGTTTCAGGAATACAATCAATAATGCAGTTCAATCCCAGTTCCCCCAGCAAGCTTAGAGAAAACATGTATGATTTTAAAACAGGTCAATATGCTTATGAATGTTATTGCAATGGATGTGAAAATATACTAAAAATGATTTTAATTCACTAAATGAGATTCGTCATAAGTGAGAGTTACTTTGGATAGGTTCAGGTCAACACTAGCAATGATTATGAATGATTATCAGATTGAAAACGAAATTTAGCATTGGAAAACAAGAAACAGCTATTTTGACATGTGGTGAAATTGAGCTAAATTGCAATACCTGGCAATGTTTCCGCGTGCGTGAAACGCGATTATGGAGAAACTATAATGAGTTGGAAAGCTTAGGATCTTAGCTTCAAAATGACAGTTAAATTCCGGTTCTAGGACGTGCGGTTCAACAGATGCAGAGGTTTTTGTGAAGGTAGATTTTTCAGAAACAGAATCAAGATTTCAAAAATGACAGATGCGCTTTACAGATTTACCAACAAGGATAGGCTTATACTAAAGAGCTATGAAGAAGCAAGACACTCAATGGGCAGCCACCAGAACAGCGGCGCGTCCGCTCTGATCCCTGTCCGTCAAAACACTTGTCCCTCTTCAGAAAATATCAGCGCAAAGATGATTATTGCTACAATTATCACGAATTATGTGGAGGGGAGAAGAATTAAGGATAGACAAAAGAGGTTCTATAATGCAGTTCTGGACAGGTTAAAATGGATGGAATAGGATTACTTTAAACTAAGAGATGACTATGGACAGTTCTAGACTAGATACTCACTCCTATGGCTTTGGAATGGAACAGGCCCCGTCAAAAATCTGGTCAATGGTTTGGCTGGGATTCTCTCTCGCCACCGGACAGGTCTCGGGCACTCTGGTCTCTGCACTGCACTGCGGTCTGCGCAGCCTCTTGGACTGGATCTGATGGGTCTGGATACAGCTAGTTTTCTGGATCTTGGATCTAGCACAGGGTTCTTAAATAGAAGCAGAACAGCTCAGCCCGGCTGTTGAATGTGAGCCCCTTGGAAGCTTTAGGGGTTAAAATCAGGTAGCTAGATTCTGCAGGCCTGCTGAAAAAGGTTCAGCTTGTGGGTTTAGGCCTCTCTGCTTCCAGGTTCTAGAGTTTGGTTCTAGAGATTAGTTCTGGAGTCTGGTTTCTAGATCTATGTCTAGAGTCTTCCAGCATGGTGCTTCACCAAGAAATCAATTGAGAAGTGGAAAGGGTGTCTTGCCTGTCCTAAGCAGTCTCTATTTATGTATTTCCAAAGTGGGTGGGGAGGCTGATTTTACAATGCCCAACCCTCTAAGGATTTGATAGGTTAGAGGATTCCCTGTCCCCTGATTGGAGAAAGGGTCAGCGTGTCATCCTGTGTCATCTTTATGGCTTGGGGAAAAACACTCCCCTGTGTCTCTGTACAGCATATCTTATTTTTCACAAAACACATATTTACAATATACACAACTTGTTAATATTACATAAATCACATGACAGATTAACTAAGGTACATTTCTGTTCAACTCTCATCTTCCTAAGAGCTTGGGTTCAGAAATGACCACTTTTTTAGCTTTTGGTGGGTATCGCAATATTATTTCTGCACCAATTTTTAGATATGCATGCACACCCCATCTGAGCACATATCTGTAGTTTTTCAGGTTACTGGCATAAACATAGTAGCTACAATATGAATAATTCCGGGGGTTTGGTCTCAGAACATCGCACAGAGTCCAGCTTAGTCTTAAACTGTGAGCAAATTTTTCATTTTAACAATCTCAAAGTGACACATTTTGGTCAGTTCGGTACAATTTGTTATAAGCATTTTTCTAAAACATATATTTAATTCAATGTTAAATCCACTTTTCAGTCTGGGCCGCCCCCAGAGATGTGCTGACTCAGATGTCACATGTCTCTCCTTCCTGGTAGCAGTTTTTTTTAGTCACACCCGAATTAGCATTTTCTATTCAGCCCAAGGATTCCTTTGTCTGCACTGAGAGCAACAGGCTAAGGTGCCACTCCCAGTTCCTTTTGACACCAGCCTGTCAATCTCTTAGCCAAGGGCAGGGAGAAGGTGTGGAATTTGTTTGAACACAGTGTGGGAAACTTTTAACTCTTAACCCAATGTCTAAAAAATTGTCTTTTCTTATAATATAACCCACATTTTTAACACATACATTAAACAATTTCTTGCTTCAAGCCTTTTCAGAATATAGTTTTAAATTGTATCCACCTCTTAGCAAGTCTTTCTTTGGCATAGTTTGGGTTCCATGTTCAACTTTAATCAAAATGGTTTTAAAACGCCGGCTTCTGGTAGAGGCGAGTAACGGTATTACACCCATTTTTGACAGGTTTCTTCCAGCAAGCAATCCTCAAAAGTGGACTTTGTTCAGATATAGATACACTTCTGTGGACCTTATATTTATGTATATTCTTTCAAGAGAATGGTGTTGACGACCCAACAAGGAGGTTGGATCTTTTTGGGTGGTTTGTGAGCCATCATTTTTGCAAATTTGACACCAAATAAAAACAGATTTTTAAAGTGTTTCTTTTGGCAATCAGCATTAATTTTTCAAGTGATTTAAGGCTACTTTGTGGGTAGCCCAATGGTGGGTTTTGGCAGTGATGCTCACTGACATAGGCATAAGTAGATGGTGGCCTATTTTTCAGGTTTTCACTGAACACTTTCTGGTGATTTCTGGCAAGCAGCATGCTTTCCGGCGGCTATTATAATGTTTCTGCTGCCAGCAATGCAGAGTGAAGTTGCAGGGCTTGGATTAGTGGTTTAAGATATCCCACAAGCACCCATCTTGCGATGGCCATTGATCTTCCATCAATGGTAATTTGCAAGACTGGGATGACAGCCTCATCTCTCCGGATTCCACAAATGGCAAAATTCAGCATCTTTTCCTCCATCAGGGGTGGATCGCTTGGCTCTCCTCGCCAGTCCTGATGGGAGTATTGAGCGATACTCCGGGCCCCTCGGATCTTTGCTCCCAGTCCCCGGGTCATCCTCCTTGGTCAGTCTCCATGGTTTATCTCTCTCTCTTTCTCGCTCTCTCCTAGGATGACAAAGCAAAAAACATATTTGTAGACATTTCCCCACCACTATCAATGTAGTGGGGCAAACATATACATTTTATAAATCAGGAGACATTTTTATTATGGTATTTTATAGACTAGCCTCATCACGACTTTGGCGGTAACCCTTAAATCTGGTGGTCGCGCTATTACTGACAGATTTAAGGGTCCGCCAAATCAGGACTTCGGTGGATTTCGCCCCAGCTCTTGGCTGGGGGGAAATCCGCCAAAAATTCACGCTTTTACCGCCAGCGGGAAATCCGCTGGCGGTAAGAGCATAAATTTTCCCCATTGAACCCAATGGGGAATGGGGCATTCCCGAATGGGCTCAATGGGGAATGAGAAATTACATTACCGCCGAACTCGGTGATCCGGCGTTATTAGCGCCGGGGAGTTCGGCGGTAGGGCTAATACTACCAGCGGTAATACATTACCGCCAAAGTCGTGCTCAGGCCCATGTGGAATATTTTAGAGTTGGAATTTTATGGATCTGGAGTGGCCCCCTCTGGGGTTCCAGAAGACTCCTCCAGTTGCTGCAGAGTGTGCCTAGGATGGCCACACTTTCGCTGATTAATATGGACCCACTTGTCTTCCCCTTCTGCCAAACTGCCTTTGGGGATGCAGATCTTGTAGGTGACTGGTGAGATCTTGTCTACAATTTCAAAAGGTCCCTTCCAGGTAGACAGAAATTTCCGCTGTTTGGCATGGTTCCTTTGGAAATTGTGTAGATAAACCCGGTCTCCTACATTGTATTCTTTCCTGGTAGTCTTTAAGTCATAGTGGGTCTTCATGCTGTAGGCTGATCTTTCTAGATTTTGCTGAGCATAGGCAAACGCATGTTGAAGGTGTTTTCATACATTTTCAACATACTCATGAGTTGTGGAGGCATTGATCAATGTCTGCTCTTGGGTCCTGTAGAGCAGATGCTGGGGAAGCACCATCCTGCGTCCAGTCATCAGCTCAAACTGTGACATTTTAGTTGCAGATGAAGGAGTAGATCTGATGGCCATTAGGACAAGAGGTAATCGAATATCCCAACTTGGTCCAGAATCTGCCACAAACGTTTTTTAATATACTCACAATTGTTTCGTTGTAACGTTCTACTGCACCAATAGAGGCTAGCCGGTAAGCAATGTTTAGCTTCCTTTTAACCCCAAGTATCTCCCACATCTTTGTCATTACTTCGCTGGTGAGATGGCTACCTCTGTCTGACTCTATCCTTTGGGGTAGTCCAAAACACGAAAAGATGTGGTTGATCATCAGGGCAGCTGCTGTTTCTGCCTTGCAGTTTGGGGCCAGGAGACATTCCACCCATTTAGTAAATAAGCATGTCACGGTCAACATGTACTTATTCCCCCTAGAGGAGCGAATCACGGGCCCGATAAAATCTACTTGCAAATCTGACCATGGCAGTTTAACCCCTCTCTTTTGGAGAGGCGCACTGTGTGTGAGGAATGTTGGCTGAAATTGTGCACACACAAGGCACCCCTTCAAGTATTGGTCGAGGTCCTGCCCCATGTGTGGCCAGTATGCAACCTCTCTTAAGATTTCAAGTGTTGTATGAAACCCCCTATGACCGGCTGTGGCCGCATCATGGCCGTGACTTAACATCAGGCTTCGGAATGAGGTAGGAACCACCCACTGATCATGGCCAGCTAGGGATTTCCTCACCAACAAACCGTCTTGGATTCGGAACATTTTTGGACATTTCATCAACACTCTGAGGTCCTCTTTTCCAATGTAATCAATATCTGTCAGGGGAAACTTCTCAGGGTCCTCAATGTGTTGATAAAACTTACCAATTATTGGATCCCCTTTTTGAGCCGTAATCAAATCAGCATCTGGGGTCTCCTTACTCCATTGTGCAGTTGAAAGATCATTGTGAGCATTTGTCTGAGACCTAGTGATAGCAGTGACCTGAATTTCCCCCAACAGGGACTCGATCTCAATTAAATCCCCTTGGATGGCCTTGTTTTTGGCCACCTGATCAGCTAAGTCATTTCCAGTTTTGTCTGGTCCCTCTACTTTGGAATGACCCTTTATCTTTTTCCAGTAGATGGTCATCCCATTCGAGGTGACCAGATCATCAATATTTTGAATTAACTTCCCACGTTTCAAGGGTTTGTTATTAGCTCATAGCATGCCTCTGGTTTTCCAATTAACCACGTGCTCCACGAACCCGTTCCGTACATAATCCGAATCTGTGATCATGACCAGTTCGTGGAGTTGATGTTGGACAGCAGTGAGGATGGCTTGATGCACAGCCATCAACTCTGCCACTTGACTACTTCGGGGACCAATCTTGTACACAGCGGAGGGTTCTGGGGACTCATTCACCCATGCATTCCCTACGCCTGCGACAAGTTCTTTTTCCCCATTGTTGTCAACATGGTAAGAGCATCCATCCACATAGACAGTAGGCATTCCCTCACACTTGTCTTCTTCAAAGACTTTGTGGGGGGAATTGAGGTATGCCTCCATGTTGTCCTTGATTTTTAGACTTTCGTCCTCGAGACAGTTTTCTCTGGCACAATCATGCAAGTCAGCCAGACCTTGCGCGAGAGGACTCTTCTTGTTTTGACCATATCTGACCTCTTCAGGAAAGCCTTGCATTGCATCCAGGAAGTAATTCGGGAATTACTTACATTTCCGGCCTGGATTCTGTCCCTTTGGAGAAATTGCAGAGGCTGGTATGGAGTCTCCACTATGATGTGTTCCCCCTGGATGAACGGGATGTAATTCTTCAATGCCCACACCGTTGCCAGGAGTGCCTTCTCACAATCGTTGAATTTTTCCTCCACAGAGGATAAAGTTTTACTCACATAGGAGATTACTTTATTGACTTTGTCATGCTTTTGGTATAATACTGCAGTCAAGCATGTATTAGAGAACCCTGTCTCCAAGAAGAACTCATTGTTTCTGACAGAGTAAGCTAGGCAAGGTGCTTGTGAGAGGCTTCTTTTAAGTTGTCTTACTGCCTTGGCTTGTTCTGGACCCCATTCCCACTTGATCCCCCCCCTTCAAAAGATGAATCAGGGGTCTGGTGATCTCTGCGTAGCCCTCTGCTGTAATTAGTCAATCCAAGGAGGCTCCTTAGTTCCTGCAGAGTTGTGGGGTCCTTCAGTTTCTGGAGTGCTTCCACTTTATTTTCCTGTGGACAGAGACCCTGAGGAGTAATCTCATGCCCCAAGAAATGAACACGGGTTCTACACCACTGTGCTTTCTGAAAGGAACGTTTTGTTCCGGCGGCCCTCAACTGTGTTAGAACATAATGGATCTCCGCTATGTGTTCCTCAACAGTTGGGCTCTTGATGAGGACATCATCTACATAGGCCAGGTTACCCCTCTCACCCAGGTTGGGCACATCCTTATGTAGAAAAATGTTGAACTCATTGCCGGAGTTGAGGTATCCGAAGGGAGTCCGGGTCCATGTGTACTGCTGGCCGCCAAAAGTAAAAGCCAGCTTGTATTGGTCCTCCCTACTGACAGGTACAGTCCAGTATCCATTGGCCAGGTCTATTGCAGTAAATACCTGTGACCCCTGGGGCCAGCCCTTGGTCAATGTAGGGAAGAGGCCATCGGGAAGTATGGACCCGTTTGTTGAGCTCCCTAAGGTCGGCGCAGAGTCTCCACTGGCCGTTTGGCTTCAATATCCCCAGCACCAGATTATTGAAGGTGCTGTGGACTGGACGGATTATCCCACGGGACTCAAGGTTCTTAATTATTTCAGTAAGGGACTCCATTGATGCGGGAGGCAAGCGATATTGCTTCACAAACACTGCAGTCATACCAGGGTCCGTGGGAATTATTGTTGCGTGGATGTCGGTGCCACCAGAGTCATATGAGTCCACCGCAAAGAGATCTTGAAAATCCAAGAAAACTTGTTTCAACTTTTGCTTTTGTTCCAGAGTCACACAGGCATCAGCTAGGTTGACTCTCTCTTCAACCATCAGCCTGAAGCCTGGAAAGATTTCTGGTTTCGCTATCTCAGCGGCCTCCTCCAGCTGGGTGGAGAAGTCCCTGGTCAAAGTGCTGATTTGGACTGGTGGCTTCAGGTGGGAAAGGCAGCCCTCATGGACCTGGACAATCACCTCATCCCTCCTGAAGTCACAAGTCACATCTTCCTTACCATAAGGGCAGGAAGTGCACACCAGGAAGTTCCCCCCATGCCGGGTAAAGATCCTGTCTGGTGTTGTGTTGTCATCCCTGTCACTGTCAAAACAGTCCTTGGGGATTGGTCCTAACAGTTCATTTCCTAAATCTATGGAGAAATGTCGGTCATCAACCGCCATTCCAATAATGGTGCCTGCGGCTAATGTGATACTCTTTAAGTCACTGTTATCCACCACTATTGGAATGGTGTCATGTTCTATCTTGACTAGTGGTGTCGGGTTTACCCCCAACCCTTGCTGTTGGAGAGAAGCATTGAGATGAATATAAGCATCAGGGTTTTTCAATTTCTGTCCTTTTAATTTTCACTTCCAGGGAGAATTGTCAGGTCTTTTCTGGGATGGTGACTTCCTCTCCAATCTGAATTTGAACTGCATAAGGTAGCAATTGAGCTGACCTAAATGCTTTCTCTGGATCATCAAAGCACATGGGATTATCCGCTAATTGGGACCAAGCTTTGAAGTTTATTAGGTCCAAACTAATGGCAAAGTGATTGAGAATATCACTGCCTAAGTAAAAGGCGGCAGTGACGTCTTGCACGACCCAACAATTATGAACTATGCTCTTGTTGCCTATGGAGATCTTGAGCATACACCTGCTTGGAAGGAGATATTTAGAATTGGGTGCTTCCAGATCCATTTCACATTGGTCTATGAGTCTAAATGTGGGAGTGGCTGGATCTTTTGGGAGTTGGCGGAACATGGCTTCGCTGATGAAGCTCTTACCATTATTCACACACACACTCGGGCGAGAACAGAGTCCTTCCCTTCATTTAACTGAATTGGGATGAACAACTGCTCGCACATTTTGCTGAATATCAGCCAGGCTCTGAGCTGATTTCTCATCTTTCTGGACTATAGGAGTGGGAATGTCTGATTGTGGATTGGTAAAGCATTTCAGAGTGTTTCCTTCCAGTGTGGAATACCACCTTAAACTGGAAGGAAGGTTGATTTTCAGAAATAGAGAAGACCCCCCATCACCAGTCTGATGTCCTACTGCTATTACTGTCACGTCTGGAATTTGGTTGTTCTGGAAGTGAAATTCTACTTGGTCATATTTTTGTTCAACCATGTGGCAGGTGCCGTTTAAACTAACTTGGTTGACACTCTGTTTCAATTTTATGGGTCAGCTAGTCTGGGTCCAGAGGACCTTGTTTACACAGTCTATTAGGGGTGACAACCTTCTCAGGAGGTCATTCCCCAGTAAATAAGGGGTGCCCTCTGGAGTCACTACTATGACCGGGTGTTTCACCTTGTGTCGCCCAATTTTAATGTCCAAATCCGCAGTCCCCTCGATGGGAATTTCCTTCCCATCAAAGTTCTGAAGTTGTCCAGGAAGAGAGGTGAGAGGAATTTGGTATTTCTCCCCCTTTCTGAATTCAGTTCATCAAAGGCCTTTTTGGACAGAAGGGTAGCTTGGGATCCAGTGTCCACCAGTGCCAAAATTGTACCCTGCCGCTGTACTTGAAGCGGGGCATAGTATCTTCCCTCCTTCTCCACAAGGGGGCACAGATAATGCACATTTTTGGACAACTGGCAGGCTATTTTTTTAGTTTTGGACATGGAGAGAGAAGAGATTTGGGCAGAATTCTGTGGGGAGTCTTGGGAATCTGAAAGAAAAAGTTGGCAACTAGAGATGGGAGAAGTTTTGAGTTCCCCTGGTTCCGGTTCTGGGCCGCCCCCCCTTTTTGGAGGCAGTCACCAGGATGGGTTTGAACCAGGGGGTTGTCTTGCTGTTGGTTCTGGGATGGGATGATGGGCGGCGCTAGCTCAGTCCCCACATCTACCCAGTCTGCATTTGAATCCCTTGGGACCCATTTTTCTTTGGCAGGAGTTCCCCCATCTCTGAAGGAGAAGATCCTTTTCTCAGGATCCTCTGAGGATCCCTCTCGTTCAAATGGGAAGATCTGTACCTCCTCCACAAAATGGGTCTGTTTGGGTCCTTTGTTTTTTCTACCCCCTCTCTTCTCCTTGGGTGGAAGACTTTTAGGGGCAGGAGATTTTGTTTCCAGTTCCAGGGTTTCCCGGGGCTGTTTACAAGTGGGGAAGGAAGCCTCCTCCCAGGCTTTACACCGCCCTTCCCCTTGTGCCTCCTCCCTGGGAACCGGTGGTTTGTCGGGGTGCTGCCCCCGTCATTCTTCTGGAGCACCAGGTCCAGAGTTTGGGCCATTCTGTGCTGGCAGGCTCATCTGAGGGTTCTGTTGAGCCCTCAGCATGCGACCCAGATCCTGGGCCATGTTTTGGACCTGGCGCTCTAACTGCTCAGGCTGATACGGGGTTCTGTTTTCTCCCCTGGGCTGATTCCTGGAAGGGTAGCTATCACTTCTCTGGTAGTACCCCGGGTTGGGAAGATTTGGGTACCCCTCCACCCTTGGCCTCCCCTCTCCCGGATTAGGTTGTCTGGGCTCAGGAAGGTGGGGAAAGGATGTATTATTTTGGGGTTGGAAGTTCGGTGGGTACCTGGGAAACACGTTCTGCCCAGGATTTGGGGAATTTCTGCCCTCCTGGGGGAAGTTAGGAGGGAAGTTCCCTGGGTTAGGTTCTTGGTTGGATCCCCCCAACCCCCCCTTGGCCTGGAGGAGTCCACACATAACCCAGGATCAGTCATTTCCCCTTGTAGCAGGGACTTACATAGTCAGGGGAGTGAGGGATCCCATTTGTGGGACTACCTCCTTGACTCCCTGTCTGTGACTGGCCCGAGGGCCTTCTGGGCTTGGAATTATTTTGCGCAGGCAAGTTTTTAGGCCCCTCTTCTCCAAATCTAAAATGGGGGCAACCTTTACCTCTGGCACCTTAGCAGCGGCAGGGGTGCTGGTCAGTTTGGGGCTTTTCTGAGCATTATTTCTATTTTCTATGGGCTTCTGCACCTCATAGATTCGGGTGGCCTGTTCAATGACCCAGTCTAGTGACCTTTTCTCATGAAAATCTCTCACTATCTGGGTCATGATGTATTTTTGGCAGCACCCTTGGCCTAGAGGATCACGGCCCAGACACCCACCACGAGAGGAGTTTGCCCATATACCAGATGACCAAGTACCCTGGTACAAGAACATACGGATGTGCCCACCTGCGTGCCCGCCAGCCTGCCATACCCTTGCCGACGCCTGCGGCATGGAGGCACTCGACTGAATCATCCAGCACTACCTCAACACATCGTTAGAGATGCCATGACGACTCAGCCAGCGGACAGAACACCCGTGCAACATACACACTGGACACTCCCACACCAATCCACACGAAGAACATACTCAGTGCTATGACGTAGGTGACGGACACACCCACTGACGCGCATCTTATATATTTTCACATAGGTTCTTCAAAATGCAGAAACGCAAGACGCACAATGAACTCATCTAAAAGCTTGCTCACGCTTCTCCTAAACCCATGCAATGCAATGAAAAATATAACGAAGACATGATACTGGGGATAAAGCAATATGATACCATAACCTAAAGCGCCGTGTATCAAACGGCTCCACCTATGCACCAGGCCCAAGTAGGCCGCAAGCAAGAGCTTCCATGAACATTGAATGAGCAAGAGTACAGTTGCTGACCGCAGAATGAGCCCGGCAAAGCAGACAGTCAAGGGCACGAATGTTGCTAACTCGCATGCCACAAGCGACAGCCAAGGTCGCACCTGCAATTAAGCCAGGCACACAGTGGAAAATGCAATATTAAATGTGCAGAATTCTGCCTCAACCACGGTCTCACCTCACGTGACCAAGCCGAACCTGACAGGGTGCCAGGCCCAGGAGGAGAGAGACGCCTGGATTCCCCGCTTCAAGGCTCAGGCAGATACAAGTAAACGTCTCAAGGACATCTGCAGCGGTGGGAGTAACCGCCTCCAGCATATGAATAAATCCTCACATTGTCTACACATACCCATAGTGATAACATTGTTGCAAATGACAGGTGCACCGCGAGCTGGGAACAGCGATGGTCCCAGACTGGGGGCTCGCGGTGGACCAATCAGAACATGGGGCTCTTATCACTGACGCCACTTAACATTGACCAATCCTCAGGGTCTTCATGTAACAATTTTCATGTATCAAATTGAAGGGACAACACAAGTATAACCACCTGACTAACCCTCGAACCACTAACAAGCTCTCTATACTTATGCTATACTAACCCTACCACTCGAGAGACCAATCCAGAGTGGCGATAGGTTTTTGCTAACTTTCCCAGGTGACGCAAGTAGCGCGTCATACTAAGGTAAAAAGGGCCTGCGAGCCCACATTGAAGAGAGAGTGTCAGGACGGACGCGTACGATCCTTGACCATCCCTGCCGTTTGTTTAATAAACAGCAGAACCACCTTGCTTCTTGCGTGTGCCTCATACTCATTTTTGGGATACACGGGAGGAGTTGGGGCCTCCCTGCCCGGAGGTCTGCGGACGGCCGGCCGACCCCGGCAGAATTTCCCCCCGACAAGTTGGAGGCACTGCTGAGATCTGTTTAAGATCTGCTTTTATTTTTTTTTTCCAAGTGCCCCTGTTGCAAGGAGGCACGGCGGCGCGGCCCCCTCTGCCGCTGCCCCCTTTTGAGGACTACAGGACCATCGCGGAACTGCGAGAAGACCGGACAGCGTAATCCGGATATTGGCCTTCGGGAGCCGGTTGAGAAGTATCCCGCACGCAGTTGGCGAGTGTCCAGACGTGGTCCAGATGAGGGGAGGTGGCGAGCCGCTTGGAGGGGTGCACGTAGTCGAGCGGCCCCGCATCAGGAGCCCTTGGTGAGTATGCCACGCACAACAAGCAATGTGAAATTGTGAGGGAGGGGGGAGGAATTGAATTCGGGAGGCGGGAGGTGTTACACAGGTGCGCGGCGAAGTTTGATAAATTAGTGTTGAACTGAAGTGAATGGTAGCGGACAAGTGCGAGAGCAGTCCGCTACGTTACGGAGAGAAGAGGGCGGGGCACAAAAACATCACGTGCGGCCGCTCGTAGACACTGATTGGCTAGGTCGCGACCACGTGTAAGGGTGTGTGTGGTGCGCGGTTTCCTACGATTTGGTGATTATTGATCAATGAGTAGATGAGGATCCCTATTGATCGAGCAGAAACTCGATAGATAGATGACGTTTCCCTGTAGGCGGTAGCTAGCTGGTTGCCTAATACGGAAGATAATTGGCTGGTTAAGCCCTCCTGTCGAGGGGCGTATCACACGCGAGGCGACGCAGTGTGCGCAGTCCGATTATATTGTTGATTACCTTGTTCCAGGCGTGACAGGAAGACAGCTGTGGGGTTAACGGGGGTAGATTGCAAATTTATTTTGAAAACTTTGAAGAATTACCAGTAGTTTTGAAGAGATCGGTGACGTCACCAGTAGGGCTTTCATAGGATATCTCGAACACAAGGCATTTATTTTTTGAAGAGTGGAGGAGAGAGAAAACGGGAGGTAAACGGTAATGAATTGATCGGGGGAAGGCGGAAAAGGGGCGTGGCTGCGCACGGAGAACGCCGGCCACGGCAAGTATAAAGGAGGGAGGAGGGCAAGAGAAGTGGGACGGCTGTATAAGAACGTCACACGGGGCACGCAGCCGCAGGGGGCTACGTGCGCCTCGGCCGCAGGGGGCCGTAAAGGTGTTCGTAAAGGAAGAAAAGAAAGAAAAGAATATACAAATGCAAATGCTATATTTTACTATTTTTCCTTAGCGGACAATCGCAAGTCCCCAAAATTACGGGCCAGGTAAAGATCTAAGATTGTATAGTGTACACTGTTAGCAAGATAACGCTACCAAATAGGGGTAGGATAACAAGTGAAGTGCTACTATGTCATACGGGACAGGATCGGGAGGGTGGGGAACACCCTCACTACCCCGCTACAGCACATATGTAAAACACTGTCACCCCATAGGGAGAAACTGATCAAATATAGCATAGAATGGACACAGGGGACGGACAACAAAATGACGACACCATGGCCGCCTAATGGCAGTTTCGATCCATATACCCAACATTCACTATTAACCCATCTGCATAACACATACAAGGGAAGAAGTTGACACACCACGTGGAGGTGTTTAACTTATGGAGAATGTTCCAAGGGTCCCGACCAGGACCAAACGGAATGTTTATTATGGGGAAACAACGGAAGAAGAAAAGATTAAGGAGGAGGAGAGAATGGGGAAAAGAGAGTGAAGGCACACAGAACACGGGAACGGACAAGGGAGGAGAAAAGAGTAACAACCTAAACGAAAAGGAAATAAAAAAGGAACAGAGCGACGATATACCCCTAGCGAAGGTAGTGAAAAAGGAGGAGGGGGGTTATATCCTTAACAGAACTACGAGACATGGTTCAATTAAGGGCGGCTGAGGGGTACTCGAACCCGGCATACAGCCCGCCACCGTATACAGCCACAGGTAGCCACACAGGAAGGGAGCAGAGTAGTACGACGGGATCAGCCTGCACGAAAATGCCCCAGGGGAGGAGGGACTGGCGAAGAACGAGATCGCGGAATAGGACAGGATGAGTGGGTAGCTGCGCAGGTATTATTAAAATTACGAGGTTCATTAACAGGAGAAGAGGAGGAGGTAGTAAGGAAAATGGACGAGGATAATACCAGGAAGAGTGAAATGAAAGGGAAGAGGGGAAAAGAAAGGGGAAGAGCTGTTACGACAAAAGGAAGAGATTTTGGAGAACGATTAGCAGAATTAAGGATGAGCAGAATACACTGATCAAGCAGCTTGAGAGAGAGGAAAGAGAGAGAGCACGGGAAAGGAAAGAAAGCAAGAATGAGTTGGAAAAAATGAGGAACGAACTGAGGAGCAAAAGAGAGAAGCCGAAAGGGTGAAGGCAGTAGCAGAAAGGGTATCCAGAGCAGCACTGCGTGACAAGAAAAGGGAGGAAGAAGAGAAAGAAAAGAAATGGAAATATGGAGAGAGGAGATTACTATCAGAAACGACAAGGAAATACGAAGAAAGGAGGATGATAGAGGGTATATTAGAGCGGAAAGAGCGAGATGGGAAAGAAGAAAGAAGAAGAAAGGATAATGGAAAAGATGAATATTGAATAATGGAGGAATATTGAAAAGAAAAGAGAGGAAATTGGTAGAGAAATAGCGGAGAAAAATGAAGGAAGAGAAGAAGATAGGAGAGGGGAGAGTGAAGTAAGGAGGTATGTATACAGAGACACAGAAGTAGCAACAACATCAGCACAAAGGGGAGCAATTGGCAAAGAAGCAATGGAGGAACGGATCTAATAGACTTAAAAACAGTAACGATTAGGGGAAAAAGACAGATTGGGGGTTGCCATTATGGAGGACTTTTGTAGTGAGGAAGAAGAAGGAATGGAGAAGGAAGGGAGAGATAGTGAAAGGAAAGCTTAGATAAATATACATCACCCGGACAAATAGAGAATCACCATGGTATGCAGGAGAAAGGAAGAACTGGAGGAAGTGAGAAGGAAGAGCAAGGATAGTAGCGAAAGGCAGACACGTGCAGTACACCGTCACCCTCCCGTCCAACATGCTCCACTACCCCACGCTCATTACGTGCGCATGCCCCATCTAACTAGCGCCCTTCCCACACGAACTGACACCCTATGCAGGCAAGCTTAGAGACCTCCCTGGACGCAGGCAGGAGAACGAATACACACGCCCACATTAAATAAAGGAAATGATAAAAGAAGGGAGAGAGATGGAGGAGAAACAGTTACGAGCAATATGGACCAATTGACGATGTAGAAGACAGGAAGAAGAGGAGGGGTGTACGGATTCGATTGTGTGGGACCAAAGGGCCAACCAGGACACAACTTAATGCCACTTCTGGAGAGGGGAGGGGTTAGACCACAATATGTCCCTTGGAAGCATGCAGACAAGGAAAATATAAAGTGCAGGCTCCCATCATTAAGTGGGAGGTGCGGGAAATGGATATATGAAATGGAAAAACACACCGCAGGACAGAAACTGGCAGTGGGGGATGTAAAGGGCCTTCTAATATCAATATTGGGGGATGCAGCAGATGACATCTGGAAGAGAGCAGGCTTCCCGGGGTCACAATAACAACACATCACACGATGGGGCACCATTCGCAAACTGCAGACATGCATTATGGCAAGCAGCTGAGGGTACAGTACCCAGACACATCAGACATAGGAGCAATTACATCACGCAAGATGCGTGAGAACGAAGATCCTGTTGATTATATCCAGGAAATTCAAGAGAAGTGGGCATGGAAACTAGAGAGCAATGGGACAAGACACCAGCAATATTTTATCATATACTAGTACAAGGGCTCCCAGAAGCAGTTCAGAAACAACTGAAGAAAGTAGTGGGGATGGAAGCAAAAGCATGGCCAGAAATACAACTGACAATAGTGACATTGCAGACATGGCAAGAGAAAGATGAAACAAAAGGAAGAGGATTAGAAAACGGAAGAGGCTAAATTAGTACAGAAAAAACTTACTAAATACACGATGGAAGGTGCACTAATAACTACACCTACAACAATGACTCAAAGCCCCACACAAGTAGTGGCTGCACAAGATCCCTCCCAAATACAATCATCACAGACTTGTAACACAACAGCTGCCGCCACTCCCACCATACACAACTAACATGGGAGGAGGATACTCAACGCCAGGAGCTGGGTATTATAATTATAACAGGGGAGGGGAGGAATGATGAGAGGGAGAGGATACGGATACAATGCACAACAGCAGGGGGAGGACTTAGAAATTACTACCCCACCGGGCAACCAGTATATCAGGACAACACAGGGAGCTTTCCATGGCAGAACAGGGAACCCCTGTGTGTGTGGATTTGTGGATTAGTAGGGCACATGTCACGCACATGTAGAGTGAGACCAGGCACACCATCATGGAGTGAACAGGGACAACAAGGGCACACACAGGAACAGCAGGGCATCCAGCAACAGCAGACATTGCAACAGGGAAATGGACAACAACAACTAGTAACCAACACAGCCACAGACATATTCACTACCACAACAACAGGTAGCGATAACACAACAACCCCAAGCACAGCAAGTACAACAACCTGCACAAATCCAGACACATTATAACCTCTACCAATACACAACTACAGCAAACACAACTGGGAAGGGTGACGGTCCTGGGACACAACCCTTACACAGGAAGTGGTCAATCATTATACCCCCAATAGGACAGCCCACAGACGGCCTTGGTGTGTCCCATCCTGTCGGTAACACCTAATAGTGCGGAGGAACACGCATAGAGGTAACGATAGGTGACAAAAATTATCATTCCTTGTTGACACCGGGCGACCCGGTCTTGCATAGGGAAGGTAATTTAAGATGTCAGGTGAAGCCATGAACACACAAGGATTCTCTGGGGCTAGGGGGTTGGTTCCCTTTACTGATAACATTCCCTTATCATAGGGGATTATGACATGTCAGTCCCGCTTTTATATTCTAGGGCCTCACCAGTAATATACTAGGGAGAGACATAATGAGCAGGTTGAATATGACGATCTCCTTTACGGAGGACGGCATAATTTGCTCCACTCCAGGAATTAACATGCTCACTGCACGACAAATTATGCAAGCATACTGTGGACAGACAGTGATTAGGGCTGAGCCAGTAGATGGTGAACTGTTCCAGTACGGGACAGACATGGCATTTGCATGATGCCAGGAATAGAAGGGAAGGTTTGGAGGAGGCCAGCAGCCTATTTGTTTAGACCAGAAACACCAGACCAATGAACCAGAAGGAAAGGTAATTTCGGTGACATAGAGAGCATTATAGCAACTGCTGATTACATCGCAGTACATGCCCAAGACAGAGAAGGAAGAGCATGGAGGGCGTGATAGCACTAGCAGAGGATGTAGGCTCACCCAGGTGTCAGATGAGGAGCTCTTCTCAGAAGGAAAAGGAAGAAGGTGAAATGGTGTTTATGAGTGTGGAAATTTGGCTAAGAATAACTTACAAACAAGTGGCACAGAAAATGGCAATGGCACTTGAGGCACCCACGTCCACCCCAGTTCCATTTTTTGAGGAGGATATGGCAAAGGTACCCACATCATTATGGACTACTAGTCCCTATGATGTGGGTGCATAAAAAGCATTGGGGGAGTGAAGGATAAAATTGAAAAAGGGTGCAATACTACCCAGAGTCAAACAATACCACTATCAAAAGAGGCAGATGAGGGCATATATGAAACAATAACGCCCTTATAAATAATGGCATATTGGTACCATCAGAATCACCATGTAACACAGCTGTATACCCAGTGCGCAAAGCTAAAGGGGGGTCTTGGCGCTTCATACAGGACCTCAGGCCCTTGAACAACATAGTGGAAGCAGAATACCCCATAGCAGCAAACCCGGCCACAATATTGTGTGGCATTCCAGCAGAAGCATCACGATTCACAGTGATAGATCTCAAAAATGCCTTTTTCTCAATACCCCTACACCCAGATTCACAAGATCTGACAAGCTTCACTTACAGAAACACAAAGTGGAAACACACCAGATTGCCACAAGGTACTGCGAGTCACCCTCAATTTTCAACAGAGTAATACAGATGGACTTGGGTAACATTGAAGTGGAAAGCACAGTGTTGCAATATGTTGATGACATAATAATTTGCAGCACCAGCGAAAGAAGATGCAGAGAAGACTCATTGAAAATGCTGACAATACTGGCGAAAAGGGTTACAAGGTAGACAAGGAAAAGTTACAGTACTGTCAGGAACAGGTACTTTACATTGGTCAGCTCATATCCCAACACGGAAGAAAGATTGCACCACAAAGAGCACAGCCATTTCAAAAACGCCCCTGCCACAAACAGTGAGGGAACTAGCAACAATTCCTGGACTGTGCAACTACTGTAGAGCATGGGTATTTGATTACAGCTCATACATAGGACCCTACTTGAGGCATTAAAGAAGCTAACAAGGGGAGAAAAAATTGGGGTGGACAATGGAAATGAAAGAGGCTTTTGATGAACTGAAAGATGCAATATCAACTGCCCCGGTACTGCCACCCAGATTATGAACGACAATTTTTCATATTTTCACATTGCGACTCAGCAGTAATGAAAGCAGTGTTGGCTCAAAAAACAAGCATGGCTACAAACCAGTAGCATTTTACAGCGGCCACTTGGATCCTGTGATGTTAGGACATTTCCCTTGCGAACAAGGTCTCGCCGCAGCTGCCTTTGCGGTAGAGAAAGCATCATCAATCACAATGGGTGCCCAACCACACTATTTGTGGAACATGCACTATTTGCAATATTGAACAAGCCTAAGTCCACACTAACCACGCAGAGGGCGTCAGGTATGAGATCATCTTATCTAGACCAGAATTATCAATTGTTAGATGCAGCACAGTTAACCCTGCAAGGTTTATAGCAGAAGTAATTGAGGAAGGAGACTATGCACAGATGTACGACAGACTACTGAAATGTACTCATGTACTAGAAAGTTGAAGAGAACGCACTAGAGGGAGGAGAGCTCTTGTTCATTGATGGGTCATCAACAATAGACCAAAGTGATGGGATAAGGAGAACTGGGGCAGCAGTGGTAAAAATGACAGAGGACCGTGTGTGTGTGGCGATGAAATGCGTACAATTACGCAACATTACTCTGCTCAAGCAGCCGAATTGGTTGCACTGATCTTGGCGTGAAGGAAAGCTTTACAAACGAGTGACTATATATTCTGACAGCGCATATGTCACATCCACTGTCCACTCAGGGTTGTCCAAATGGAGAGAAGAGGGTTTAGGAGAGCTGACGGCACTCCAGTGCAACATGCTGGCTGATTAGCTGAATAATGAAGTAATAAATGACCCCCAAGATTAGCTTTGGTCAAATGTACCGCACACACTAATGGAGAAGATCATATCTCAAAAGGAAATGCAGCAGCAGACGCACATGCGAAGTATGCTGCATATTTTGGTGAGATATGGAACCCCCCAGAGTCAGAGAGAGGGAGAGGGAGGGGATAGCTAAAGAGATGTTGATAAGAGAAGGGTACACCCATCTCCCAGCCACACAGATAATGGAGCTACAAGCGGCTGCACCAATGGCAGAAAAAGAAATATGGGTAAAAAGAGGATGTACAATGTCACCAACTGACGCACTATGGCGCCAGGGTAACACTGGAAAGATGGTAATGCCATTGGCACTATTGAACACCGCCCTGAGCCAACTACACCACCCAGCCACACAGGCAAGGAAGTTATTGCAGCACGAATTAGGGAAGACTGGTTCTGTCCCGAGTTAAATTCCCATGTGACAAATTTTATCAGCAATTGTCTCACATGTCAACAGTTCACGGCCGGTCACACGCTGAAGGTGATAAAGGTACTATACCCGGCCAGAGGGACCCTTCTACACATCCATATTGACTATGTCGATATGATCAACGTATGTCAAGGAAATAGGTATATGATTGTAGTAGTATGCCCATTCTCCAGGTGGATTGAGCAGGACCCTGCTCACACCCAGATGCATTCAGAGCAGCTAAATTTCTAGGTGAGGGAGGTTTTCCCAGGTGGGGAGTGTGCGAGGTACTGCGGTCAGATAATGGCCCACATTTCGCTAATGAAATGTTCCAGCACATCACATCCCTCCTGAACATCAAGCATAAATTTGCATGTGCATATCACCCACAGCCAACGGTATATGCGAACGCCTGAATGGCCTACTAAAGGAGGCAATTGCAAAATACAGCAAACAACAAAGAAGAGTTGGTTGTATTGCCTTCCGCTAGCTCTATTTGAGCTGAGGAATAGACCAGGCTCCGACCACCACCTCACCCTCACGAGGTGGTGACTGGACGTCAAATGCGCCTTCCTCTGACGCCAACATCAAGAGCATTCACAGACTATGAAAACACTGCAACTGTTCTTGGTGATGAAATGTACCAATATGTGTCTTCTTTGATTACTAGTGTAGTGTTTGTGTCTCAACAGCTCGAGCGCACACGGGGCGGGTCTAAGAGTGATCAACAAGAAGACGAGGACAGAGAACGAGAAACAGAAAAACTGTGCAAAATTGCTAAAGGTGACCACGTGCTACTCCGCAATTTCAACAGAAAATGGAACAGCCCACGCTTCACTGGCCCCCACCTGGTAGAGGAAGTATCAACAGAGAGCAGTAAAGCTACAGGACAAACGTGCCTGGAATCACCTACACGACGTAAAGATCTGCAAACTCCAGACCCGCCCTAGCGTCACGACAGGGCCATTGAAAGACAGCGACAGCGTCACCCACGGAGGAAGAGACTTCTACCACAGCTGACGACCCTCAACCACCCCCCTGATTCCCCAGAGACAACTACTGACATAGAGAAGGGTAATTCCCATACCGCCCACCCCATGGTCACACGATCAAAGAGTAAAGAGACTCCCGCCAGTTGAGGCCCTAAACCCTCTGCCTAATCACCCAACTCACTACAGGACATTCTGAAGGACATTGTCTTGCACATATACACATGTAAACACTTGAATGTTCTCTTCTTTTTCTTCTCGCACATGCAGGTACCGCGTATTATTGTACTGTCTAAGAATACAGATAACTAACAAAGTTCACTGCCCAGGAGTAGATGCTACCCTCAGACGATAACTACCCTGAAGAATATCACACCAATTTGTCTATCACATAAAAGGCAAAGTACCTAAAAAGAAGGAGGGTACGTGTCTACTACACAGCATTCTCTTGGCCATAGAACAATCAATCCCATCTCCACCCTACTTGCCTGTCCTAAGAGATAGATCGCTTAGATTGGCGTGGGAACAGCTCTTCGCCTGGGCACTGAACGACTATCTGATAGGGAGAGCTTGAAAACAACAACTAACACTAATAACAAGCATATTGAGAATTTTCAGGCGGGCAACTTTAACGTCCAAGAATAAGCTGCCGGACTGCAGCAAGGTAAGAGCAAAATGCCGGTGAGACTAGCTCTGTAATAAAAATGATAGGGATTTGATAATCACCGGGTTTTGGCTGCCTCTGTATGGCAGAAAAGTGTGCTATCAATATTTTGGCTGTACCCAAACCTAATATACCCCCACCCACGGCTGCAACAGGTGTTACGTCAGGTGGTACTAGCAAAATTCCACACAAGGGAAATAGAGTTAAACGCAGCACATACTCAGATAATAAAGGTATTGACAACTACATACAAGATTCAGCACACGTCTCGAACAACATGTGGTACCAACACATGACCCAAATAGGTAAGCAGACAACAGAAGACAAGCTGCTACGTCTGCTCATTGATCCCATACGCCATGAGCGCTTCTCGAACTTTCGTTGCCACAGAAATAGATGAGAAAAACAGCACGATGTATAATATACATGGCACTGTTCCAAACGAAAGGGAGGTTTCAAGGGAACACGGTGCACCTGGTATGGAAAACACGAGACACATACCCATACGAAAACAACTTCCTCAAGGTTATTTGAGTTACCACAAGGCCAGTTTGCATGCTGAAGCATTCAGATACATAACAGTGGCCCTGAAAAGGAGAAACAAAGAAAGTAACACTACATACCTACCATGTGATTGGTACGCCACTGAAGTCCTGGTAAACAAGGATGTTGGGAAAGGCCGCTGTAATAATAACAGGGAAGGTGTACCTGGGTGACAAATGGGACACAGGTGTGGCTGGCAGCAACATGATAACGAGAGAAGATACTAAGAGCATTGCTGAACACAACGAAAGATGTTGGACGACTTGGGTCAATATGTACCCATGCTGACGTGGTTAGAGGAGGATGAAGACCCAATAACAGTACTGCGCACTGACTGCGCCTAAGGTATGCTACCACATAAAGGAGAAGTGGATGTGGGATACAACACCAAACTGTGCAAGCGTGACGGAGTTACCTGAGGGGGAGCAGGAACAGCAGTATAATGGACCATTACTGGGCCTGCGGAAACAAGGCATACCACACACTGCCCCCTCTGTGGAATGGTATATGCTCAATGGTACACGTCAATGTACCATCACTAGTGGTGCCCCAAAAACATGTGAATGTGGCAAGCTTTCCAAAGATGGATGAAGGAAACAAGAGGAAGAAAAGATCTGCACACACTCAAAAGGAGCCAGAAAATAAAGACAGCGGCAACAACACTGTCCTGAACAGGAAAAAGAGACAAGGAGAACCCCTGACAGGAAATTACCTATGGGGACGATCGGAAACAGCACTCTCTTCAATCCCTCCAGAACACAGACTATTCAGCAGAGCAGCAATGTTCTTCTCCTCAATAATACATCCGGGACTACAGGCTTACGCAAATGCAAAATGGCTCCAGATAGCCAGGTGGGAACTAATGATGACAATTAATTCTACAGTAAATGGATTCAACGCAATAAAGGAAGAACTGCGAGCAGTAAGGATGGTGGCACTACAGAACAGATATGTACTGGACCTCCTCACAGCAATGGAAGGAGGAGTTTGCGCAAAGATAGGACAATCATGTTGCACATTCATTCCTGCTAACAACGCTGACAATGGCACACTAACAGAAGCAGTATCACAATTGGCCCAGATGCACTCCAAAATGATGGATGAAAGTAAAGGTGTAAATAAGGATGAGAGCTGGTTTTCAATATTATGGTCATGGACTGAAGATTATAGTTGGGTGCATTATTCTGGCTGGAGCTGCACTGATCCTGACAAGATTTTGGAAGGCCCGAAAGGCACCCACCACTGACGAAATGATCGAAATGGTTGGTATGCACCCCTTGATGCCAGCAGATGACGGCCCACACACAGGCATAATAATAAAGGAGAAAGAAAATTTGCGCAACCAGATCATCACTAACCATCTGGACCCACCATCTGTGAAGCTCGAAAACCCAAGAAACCCAAGAAGCTACGTAGGGAAGTGGGTATACTGCGCACCTGGAGGAACTTGCGTATATATGTATTGGTCATTTGAAGACCATGTCAACCACTATGGACATTTGGGAGGAATAACCAAAATATGGAGAGTAAGAGGAGATAAGGAAAAGGATATGTTTGTGGTCGACAAGTCGACCAGAGGGGGGACTGAAGTGGGAGAATGGAAGAAACGGCTCCCAACAATCATCTCCCACCCTTGGCCTAGAGGATCACGGCCCAGACACCCACCACGAGAGGAGTTTGCCCATATACCAGATGACCAAGTACCCTGGTACAAGAATATACGGATGTGCCCACCCGCGTGCCCGCCAGCCTGCCATACCCTTGCCGACGCCTGCGGCACGGAGGGACTCGACTGAATCATCCAGCACTACCTCAACAAATCGTTAGAGATGCCATGACGACTCAGCCAGCGGACAGAATACCCGTGCAACATACACACTGGACACTCCCACACCAATCCACACGAAGAACATACTCAGTGCTATGACGTAGGTGACGGACACACCCACAGACGCGCATCTTTATTATTTTTCACTTAGGCTTCTCAAGATGCAGAAACGCAAGACGCACAATGAACTCATCTAAAGGCTTGCTTACGCTTCTCCTAAACCCATGTGCAACAACTAAAAGTATAATGAAGACACGATACTGGGGACAAAGCAATATGGCACCATAACCTAAAGCGCCTGTGTACCAAACGGCTCCACCTATACACCAGGCCCAAGTAGGCCTCAAGCAAGAGTTTCCATGAACATTGAATGAGCAAGAGTACAGTTGCTGATCCCGCAGAATGAGCCCGGTTAAAGCAGACAGTCAAGGGCACGATGTTGCTAACTCGCATGCCACAAGTCGACACCAAGGTCGCCCCTGCAATTAAGCGAGGCGCACAGTGGAAAATGCAATATTAATTGTGCAGAATTATGCCTCAACCACGGTCCCACTTCACGTGACCAAGCCGAACCTGACAGAGTGCCAGGCCCGGGAGGAGAGAGACGCCTGGATTCCCCGCTTCAAAGGCTCAGGCAGATACAAGTAAGCGTCTCAAAGGACATCTGCAGCGGTGGGAGTAACCGGCCTCCCAGCATATGAATAAATCTTACATTGTCTACACATACCCATAGTGAAACATTGTTGCAAATGACAGGTGCACCGCGAGCTGGGAACAGCGATGGTCCCAGACTGGGGGGCTCGTGTGTGGACCAATCAGAACATGGGGCTCTTATCACTGACGCCACTAACATTGACCAATCCTCAGGGGCCTTCATGTAACAATTTTCATGTATCAATTTGAAGGGACAACCCAAGTATACCACCTGACTAACCCTCGACCACTAACCAAGCTCTCTATACGTATGCTATACTAACCCTACCACTCGAAGAGCCAATCCAGAGTGGCAATAGGTTTTTTGCTAACTTTCCCAGGTGACGCAAGTAGCGCGTCATACTAAGGTAAAAAGGGCCTGCGAGCCCACAGTGAAGTGAGAGTGTCAGGACGGACGCGTACGTTCCTTGACCCATCCCTACCGTTTGTTCAATAAACAGCAGAACCACCTTGCTTCTTGCGTGTGCCTCATACTCATTTTTTTTGGGATACACGGGAGGAGTTGAGGCCTCCCTGCCCGGAGGTCCGCGGACGGCCCTGCCGGCCCCGGAAGAATTTCCCCCCGACAGAGCACACAGGTTTCAGGAATACAATCAATAATGCAGTTCAATCCCAGTTCCCCCAGCAAGCTTAGAGAAAACAGGTATGATTTTAAAACAGGTCAATATGCTTATGAATGTGATTGCAATGAAGGTGAAAATATGCTAAAAATGATTTTAATTCACTGAAGGAGATTCAGGATAAGTGAGAGTTACTTTGGGTAGGTTCAGGTCAACACAAGCAATGATTATGAATGATTATCAGATTGAAAACGAAATTCAGCAGTGGAAAACAAGAAACAGCTATTTTGACATGTGGTGAAATTGAGCTAAATTGCAATTCGGGGCAATTTTTCCGCATGCGTGAAACGCGATTACGGAAAAACTATAATGAGTTGGAATATCGTTTAGATTTGTTGGAAAGCTTAGGATCTTAGCTTCAAAATGACAGTTAAATTCTGGTTCTAGGACGTGTGGTTCAAAAGATAGAGGTTTTTGTGAAGGTAGATTTTTCAGAAACAGAATCAAGATTTCAAAAATGACAGATGCGCTTTACAGATTTACCAACAAGGATAGGCTTATACTAAGGAGCTATGAAGAAGCAAGACACTCAACGGGCAGCCACCAGAACAGCGGCACGTCCGCTCTGATCCCTGTCCGTCAAAACACTTGTCCCTCTTCAGAAAATATCAGCGCAAAGACGATTATTGCTACAATTATCAAGAATTATGTGGACGGGAGAAGAATTAAGAATAGACAAAAGAGGTTCTATAATGCAGTTCTGGACAGGTTAAAATGGATGGAATAGGATTACTTTAAACTAAGAGATGACTATGGACAGTTCTAGACTAGATACTCACTCCTATGGCTTTGGAATGGTATGGGCCCCGTCAAAAATCTGGTCAATGATTTGGCTGGGATTCTCTCTCGGCACCGGACAGGTCTCAGGCACTCTGGTCTCTGCACTGCACTGCGGCCTGCGCGGCCTCTTGGACTGGATCTGACGGGTTCTGAATATAGCTAGTTTTCTGGGTCTGGATCTTGGTTGTAGCACAGGGTTCTTAGCTAGAAGCAGAACAGCTCAGCCCGGCTGTTGAATGTGAGCCCCTTGGAAGCTTTAGGGGTTAGAATCAGGTAGCTAGATTTTGCAGGCCTGCTGAAAAAGGTTCAACTTGTGGGTTTAGGCCTCTCTGCTTCCAGGTTCTAGATTTTGGTTCTAGAGCTTGGTTCTGGAGTCTCATTTCTGGATCTATGTCTGGAGTCTTCCTGCAGGGTGCTTCGCCAAGAAATCAATTGAGAAGTGGAAAGTGTGTCTTGCCTGTCCTAAGCAGTCTATGTATTTCCAAAGTGGGTGGGGAGGCTGAGTCTACAATGCCCAACCCTCTAAGGATCTGATAGGTTAGAGGATTCCCTGTCCCCTGATTGGAGAAAGGATCAGCGTGTCATCCTGTATCATATTTATGGCTTGGTGAAAACACTCCCCTTGGTCTCTGTACAGCATATCTTATTTTTCATAAAACACATATTTACAATATACACAACTTGTTAATATTCCAGCTTAGTCTTAAACTGCGAGCACATTTTTCATTTTAATAATCTCAAAGTGTCACATTTTGGTCAGTTCAATTTGTTATAAGCATTTTTCTAAAACACATATTTAACCCAATGTTAAATCCACATTTCAGTCAGGTCCACCCCCACAGCTGTGCTGACTCAGAGGTCACATGTCTCTCCTTCCTGGCAGCAGTTTGTTTTCAGTCACACCCGAATTAGCATTTTCTATTCAGCCCAAGGATTCCTTTGTCTGCACTGAGAGAAACAGGCCAGGGTGCCACTCCCAGTTCCTTTTGACACCAGCCTGTTAATCTCTTAGCCAAGGGCAGGGGGAAGTCCCCTTTGTCCAGGGAGAAGGTGTGGAATTCGTTTGAACACAGTGTGGGAAACTTTTAACTCTTAACCCAATGTCTAAAACATTGTCTTTTCTTATAATATAACCCACATTTTTAACACATACAATTTCTTGCTTCAAGCCTTTTCAGAATATAGTTTTTAATTGTATCCACCTCTTAGCAAGTCTTTCCTTGGCACAGTTTGGTTTCCATGTTCAACTTTGCTCAAAATGATTTTAAAACGCCGGCTTCTGGTAGATGTGAGTAACGGTATTACACCCATTTTTGACAGGTTTCTTCCAGCAAGCAATCCTCAAAAGTGGACTATGTTCAGATATGGATACACTTCCGTGGACCTTATATTTATGTATATTCTTGCGGGAGAATGGTGTTGACCACCCAACAAGGAGGTTTGATCTTTTTGGGTGGTTTGGGAGCCATCATTTTTGCAAATTTGACACCAAATAAAAACGGATTTTTAAAGCAGCTCTGTGTTTCTTTTGGCAATCAGCATTACTTTTTCAAGTGATTTCAGGCTACTTTGTGGGTAACTCAATGGTGGGTTTTGGCAGTGATCTCCTGTGCTCACTGACATAGGCATAAGTAGATGGTGGCCTATTTTTCAGGTTTTCACTGCGCACTTTCTGGTGATTTCTGGCAAGCAGCATGCTTTCCGGCGGCCATTATAATGTTTGTGCTGCAAGCAATGCACAGTGATGTTGCAGGGCTTGGATTAGTGGGTTAAGACATCCCACAGCTTATAGTTGTCACAAGCAACACCTAATAGCCCAAACGAAAAACTGCCCTGGGCCAGGATGGGAAAAGGGGCACCATCATGACCCTTTTCATCCACTTTTACCGTGCATCTTTCATGCAACTGGAACAGGCAACATCCTGCTCCAACCTCTTGGACGGTCTCGCTTGGGGTCAGAAAAAGCACAAACAGAGGACATTAAGGGAGGCAGTGGCATCTCCAGGAATCAAATTTAGGGAAGGGGCACAGAGGGGGCTGCAGACAAAAGGAGGAGGGCCGCCTATATAAGGTCAATGTGTATGCTTTTCCCAAATTGACACAGGCAAAGTAGTCCAAAGTGGCCGCAAAGGGGCCAAAGTAGCCGGGGGAGGTAAAAATAGTGCATTTATACAGCAAGCAATTCGGTTGTGTATGTGTAGGCGTCCCGTCAAAGTTTCGAAAAAATTGTTTAGAAATACAATAATTTCGAAACAAAAGCACTGAAAAAACATTTTTCGAATTCTTTTTTTTTAATGCAAGTTTGTTTTTGGGTTTCGTATAGTAAAAATAGTGGTTTTTCTCAAAAAAACAGGGTTTGGGGGGGGAACCCCAAACCCCCCCAAATAAAACGTGCATTCAAATTTATTTTCTTGATGCTTTTGAGTCGAAACTGTTGTATTTCGACGCTATAAAACTTTGACTATAAACCGTATGTGTATATATCTTGATGTTAACGATATTGTCTCATCCTATATCGATATTGAAAATAAATATCAGTATATCTCCAAAACTTAATATATCACCCAGCACACACACAGCACTAGTTAAGTTCACTCCTGGTTTCGGCCCTTCATGGACAATTTGTTCAGATGTTGCCAGTGATCATTGGCTGGTAATGGACACCTGCCATTTTATGCACTTCGAAATGATGTATAGTGTCCATATTGTGTCCCGATCGCATCTGCGGTAGGGGGCCTTTCACAAGTGTGCTATTAATACCCACGGTTCGCAATGCCTTTTGGTTCATCTGGCATCTGGCTGTGGGTGCTTTTCTGGAAGGTCTGTGCAGATCGCAATTGAGGTTGTGGGTTCCTTTGTCAGCAGTGTCTTTGTGTGGACATTTTATAGTACAAATGTAGCAAGAGCACTGAGAATATCCAGACGGGCATGTGAACTAGAGGAACACAGTGTGTGTCAGTGTGCGTGCTATAACAGCGGTCAACCAGTGACACAATATGATCCTTTAAAGCAGTGTCTTCGGCAGAGATGTAAGCCACACTGATGTCTCGAGGGCAGTATGTCCCTGTCCGGCCAGAAGAAAGAAACAGATTAAGCAAAAAACCCTGCAAACATGCAAGTGCTGGCTGTGAAAAGGAGGACAGCAGATCAGATCACAAGCCCCCCGGCATTCCTCAGATAATCCGGAGGCTCATGTGAGAAACCCTTTTCAGAGCCAAGCTACCCACCAAGACCCCAATTTGAATTTCAACAATCTGCGTCCGGGACGGCCTAATTATTCAAATTTGGGTCTTTTTTCACTGTGCCCTCATTCCCTCAGGCAGGGTAGGGGGCAGGGCTTGTCTTTTCACCTAGCTGCACATGCGTGTGCACGCATGCAGTAGCAATGGCAAGCCCTGGACCACGACTGCTGACCACCCCTGTGCTGCTGTTGTGTGCACCTTTTATGGTACGTTTTTCACTGCATTTCCTGTGCCCGTAGCTAGCCCCAGCTGCAGCATTGCGGCCCTGTGTGAGTGCCGTGCGGGTTGACCACAGGCAGCACTGCAGAAAGAGTAGCCCAGGTAGGGGCAGGGGAGTATCCAGCATTGCAAGAGTGAGGAGGGGCGAGCCACAAAAAAGGGCCTGCTACTTTTCCCCCCAAATGCGGTGCGCACAATTCCATATGATCTCATTCTTGCCCCCAAACCGCCCACCCCTGCCCCAATCTACTTTTTTGGTAACATTAGTGTCAGGTGGCATTTTAACACAACAAAAATAAAACTCTAGAATCATTACAGATGCAGGAAACTCATCTATTAGAGTTCTGTCTAGGCGCTCTGGGCACAAAATGCATGCAAACCTCTTAATTTGCATATGGATTGCACCAACAGAAATGACTTCACAGAAATGGACATTGCAAGGAGCATCATCAGTCTTTGATGCTTGGAGGCACCATGGAAGTGACTTTAGAATAAATTGCCATAAATAAGCCAAGTGGCAAACAACTTTGTGGAACAAAATCCCTAAATTGCACTATTATTATATATGGAGCAACGCTATAGGTAGCAGTGCCTAATGGCTCCCATTGAAATGCTCTGTTGACACAGAGCAACTTAAGAGCCCCTCTGCTGCCCGAAGCTCCTTGGGACATTGTCATAGAAGCGGGACACCTCTCCTCTGCTGTTCTAAAAGGGTAAGGTGTCCTGCTGCCAGGAAAATCCGTGTGTTCAGCAGGGATTGATCAGCACACATTGTCCTGCCAGCAGGACACCTTTCCCGTTGGGCACCCTCATTGAGGTGGCTAACGGGAGAGGTGCTCCACTGACAAATATCCCAGTCTTGCCCCCCCTCGGTATGCCACTGTAAGCGGGGGAGCCAAGGGTGGTGCAGGATTTCAGAGGAGGGGCATGGGCTCCCACTGGCCCCACCCTAGCGACGCCACTGAGGGGGTCTTGCTCATTAGTCTTCCCCACCCAGTGCTTTAAGTGGGCCGGTGCTAGCCGGGGCCGAGCCCCGGGAGTCTCCAGAAAGGTCTCCCGAGCCCCTGCCAGGCCCACCACCTACCAGCCCCAGCCACGCTGACACCTGAGGCAGCCCGTGTAGCGGCTGCACAGTTACACAAGTTGTCTGCAGGTGTTAGCATTTCGAATTAGAAAAAAAGAAAATGCATTGCTTTTTCATTTTTCTAAACTGAAGTGCTGACACCTGCAAGTAGCAGGTGTAACTGTGAAGTGCAGGCTGCCTGATGGCTCTGTACTCTACAACAGGAGGAGGACTGGACTGTCGAGCCCTCCTTTTGTTTCCGGGTAAATAGCCATCACCCAGCATGAAGCCACTGGGCTTCTCATTCAAGGAGCCTGTGAATGAAAAGGCTGCCTGCTAGGTGTGATCTGGGGCACACTGGTGTCACACCTTTGGTGAGTCCAGCCCCTTCTTTTGTTTTACAGGAGGGGCTGGGTGCATCAACGGTAATCATGCCAGTTTGCCCCAGCTGTACTTCTTTTAGCAGCCCCCACACCTTAGGCGAGGGGGGGGTTCTCAATAGAGGGTGTGGCGTAAGTACAACTGTACTTAGGCCTCATCACTTAACAAGAGCACCCCCTCGATTTCTAATCCCACTTAAAGCACTGCCCCCACCACCTCTCTCAGCGAGTAGTGGGGCTTTTTCGGAAAGCTTAGACGCTTTCATTAGTATGTACTGTGACATTCTCAGGTTAAGTTATACAATCATGCCCCTAATTGTTATATTTAAAACGCCTGCCATTGAGGTTTTGTGCTCTGCATTGCATGCTTTCTTAGTCATGTTTGCATTGTACCAATCGCGCCACTCAATAAAGCATGCACAGACAAGGACAGGTAACTATTACATCTCATGATGCATTATTCTTTTGCGAATGTCTCCGTGTATCCTTATAACAAATATTTGAAGGTCCTCATCTAAATATATCACAATCTAAATGATTGGCTTCATAAAGGCGTATTATTATCCTGAACTTGTGATGCTCCAATGGCATCTCCCTATCACTCCGGCCAGACTCTGATTTTGTCTCTAGTCTGTTCAGTTCGTATGCCCATTCTCCCTCAGCAACCATCTATCCTGTTTGGAAAGATTTCCATTTCATGTGTAATTTTCCCTGCAGTTGTGTACCCCCCAACTTTTTGCTGATGTTAAACACCACTTTGCCAGATGAGCGTAGCCTTCTGCTGCACTCCCCTGGGCTTTTCACTCACTTTTGTGTGGGGAAACTGACATGCCCTTAAAGACAGTCAGTACTGGGATACTTTGTTTCCCTTAGTCCTTGTCAATGTTGCAACCTTTCTGCAACATGTTGCAAGTACACAATGTACCTTCCAGTATAGTGCACTTGGGTCTTCCTGTCATTTCTAAAGGCCCTAGATACTCTCGAAGGATTTTTTAGGAGAAGTGCAGGTGTGCCTTGGACAGGGCTGGTGGCAGCTTATCTTTTCATATATTTATAACCCTTTCTTGCCATGCAAACCGCGTTTAACGCGTTTGGCAAAAGAGGTGGCCTGGCTCCAAAATGGTCATACCACGAGGTTCTTTGTCCTGTTCATTGACCATCTTGCCCCTTCACCTTCCCCAGGTCGACCCGACCCGGGTCAGTCCTTATTTGGACATGCAAACTCCCGCGAAACCCCAAGCTTTTGCAGGCTTCTCCATGCCTTGTGTGTGTGCTTCCAGGATGTGGGCTGGACTGTCTGGTACCAATACACATCCTGAGTGCCAGAGAGTCTGGTGTGCTGTGAATGCCTGGGACCATCGCGGTCCATGATTGGTCCACGTATGGTATGCCTGTATGTGAGCAGATCTCCCATTGGTTCCTCTTGTTTTTGGCGCGAAGGAGATTTTGGATAAGAGAAGGCTCCAAACACCCATACCATGCCGATCTCTGGAGTTCTCACTGAACGAAGGATAGGATCCAAGTATCCTAAAACTAAGAAGCCAAGTCTAGGAATCACTGGAAGGTTTGGTACCCTGAGCCAGCTGTCATCCCACTGGACCCCTCTGCATCTGGGTTGTCCTAGAAGGTCTGCGAAGATGCTTCGATGTGTTGGAATAGTAGGACCAACGATTCTTGGCACCTTCATCAAACCCTGCAAGTAAGCCTTCTCGGATGTGTCCCTGGGCCAAACAGTGGGATGACCAACTTGCGCTGGACCTTTGCTCTGATACCGCCGCCATTTTGAGGAGGCCCTAGGAACTTGGTACATCGCAAGCTCTGTGTTCATGGGCACTTTCACACTGAATTTCGTACACTTGACGTTCCCAGTTCTGGAGTAAAGAGAGAGTGCCCAAACCAGAGTATACGCGGTTACCATGCCGCCCAGCCATGGTGACGAACTTTGCAAGTTCATTGCAGCTTTGCCCCTCTGTGCCCTGAAGCCTGCTACAGCAGAACTGGCCTGATCCATCCACCAGGAGTGGAGAAATCGCCCCCTGTCCCGTTTGGGAATCAACACTTTAACCTCTGCACTGAAAGCCACAGAAGTACGAGATTCCTGCATTTGAACCTGCAACTGAAGTGGACTCAACTGCCGAAGTATGGTCCCGAGTGTGCCGGGGGTTGGTGAGTAATTGCAACGCTTACCGATGGCCCCTAGCGCATCCATCCATTTTTATGTACGAGTGGCCCCTGAGGGCCTCTCTCCTTTCCACTGCTAGTGAGAACTAGCTGACTATTCCCAACTCTTGGAACCTGCTCTGGTTTTCGACGAAATTGGTTCGACCATTTGTCCAGTCGACCAATTTTTTTCGATGAATTGTCTGGTAACCAAAAGCTGAAAGAGTAGACTTTACAATGTTGAAGCAAACTCTCATCTTGAAGTTCGGGAAGACTCCTGCCAAATACTTGAAGAGGTTTAGAGAGTACAAAAAGAAAAAAGGAAGTACTTGGGTGTCATATGTGACTGATTCTTTGACTGGCAGGGTTGAAGGCTATAAGGTGTCCACCTTTGAGGGTATGATATGTCTTGTCATGCTTGAACATATTTTTGCATCTTGTTCCCTTGAGCTTAAGCAACATTTTGGCAGATTCAAAGGAGTTAGATCCTAAGAAACTGGCCATAGCAGCAGATGTGTGGGTGTCACATAGAGTGTCCCATAAGGACAAGACTCATCCTGGTAAGCAGGAGGAGGGAGAAACAGTCCAAAGATAAGGAGTGTGGGGGATATAAAATAACTTCCTCCCCAACGAGCCACAAAAAGAAATGTAAGGGTAAGTCACAAGAGGTAAGGTCAAAGCCCCGGGGGTCCACTCTGCTAATATGGCCTTCTCTTCCTATGAGGAAGAAGAGATTACTGGGGCATCCGACTCCTTCCCCAGTGGGATAGATTCTGAGGTAGTTTTAGTTCCCCTGGGTATCTGGGAGCGTAATGTCTCAGGGGCTTATGCTAAGATTCCTGATAATACCAAGCACTACGTTAAGGGCAGTGTGCTGATAAATGGAGTAGATACTTCTGCCCTTAGGGATAGTGGGTGCAGCAGAACTTAGTGGATTCTACCTTGGTAGACCCAGAGGAAGTTGCCAGAGCACCTCTGTTACCCACTAAATTGTCTGATGGCCCACCTCTCAAGCTCCCAGTTATGCCCTTAAATCTTACTATAAATGGTACAGTGGTCAGGATTCCAGTGAGCATTCAGAGAGATGTCCCAGGAAAGGTCTTGCTGGGGAACGATCTCAGAGCTTTAGGGCTTGTGGGAGACAAAGCAGAGAGGCCCTGAACAAGGTCACAAACAAGGGTTGCACTGGCCACGTCCAATGCCATGCCCAAGCTAAAGGGGAAACCCAAGGCTAAAGGAGTCAATAAAGACAGAAGAGGGAAAGAAAATATTCCCCCTAACTCACCTACCACTGAGGTGGAGGTAGTTCGTGAAACACCTGAACTGGACGAGGAAGCGGCGTTACCTTAAGTATTTGATCCCAATGACCATCCTGAACTACAAGGATTGTTAGTAGAAGGTGGTCCTGACGGGATTGAATTCAGTAAGGGCCAACTTGAGTACCCATCTCTGGAAGGCCTAAGGAGACAAGCCTGTTCCCAGCTTGAGAGTGAACTTCCTGGGAAGTTGTAAAGGCTCACTCCCCGTTTTACACATGCACATCCAAGTAAATATGAAACACCCCAACGGGCAATGAGACTAAGAGAACAGGTTGCAAGAGTTATTGTTTCTTTATAAAGAATTGCCATCCAGAGAACTCTGCTTGCCCGAGAGCCCTCTGGCAAACGTTAAAAAGACATGAACTTATGAATGGATAAAGCGTCATCACTGACATCACTCCATATGGGAATACAATTGCTTGGGATTGGATGAATAACATTGACACATATGGAGCTATGGGCGCTGCTTCATCCAGATTGGTTGCTCCATTGGCAGGAGGGTGAGCATCACATGGTCCAGCTGCCAGTGTCCAGGAGGGGTGAGGGTCAAGTCTCGGTGAGGTACGGCAGACACTAACTAAGCTAGCATAGAAAACGACATTATCATTAGTATATTATTAAGTAAATCTTTTTAAACCTATAAATTGCATACATATAACCAAAACATCACTCATTGGGACTTATATGAAGCACCAGGCTTAGGGGTCTTGGTCAGCGTGATAACATCGATCATGTGGTGGGCCTGTACGCATCAAAGCAACTAGGGGGCACATTGACATTTGTTAGTCCTAGTATGCAATATATTGTGACAGAGGTCTGGTTTTAGTAGGGGGCACACTGGGGTGGGCCTCACAGCAGGGTCACACTTCTGGTACATCAAGGGAATATCTTAAGGGGCACAGGGTTACAATGGCAGTAATTTTCCAACAGCAGGGGTAAGAGGGCACAGGCAGGTTTGTGGGGATGGATGAGCTACAAGTCATGGTTCGGGGCGGTTCACACACAGGACAGTGATCTCAGAGGAAGAGCGAGATGTTACATTAGTATATTTGTTTCAATTGTCTCCAGCGTATCTGTGAGAAATGGAGCTGTGAAGCTTTCAGACAGAGTGAGAAAAGGTGGGTGCTATGAGCACGGTGTGCACAGTGCTGCAGAGGGGAGAGAAGCCTTTTCGTATTATCGCAGTGAGGCCTAGTCCAAAGATGGAGTTGAGGACACACAAAATGGAAGCCAAGTGTCCCCCACAACACCCCCGCTTATGCTACTCTTATACTGTTAGCACGCAGGCAATGGAGGCATCCCCCACTATTGTACGAGCAAGTGGTCCACATTGTGCTGAATGTGTGAGGGGGGGGCCTAAACGGCACCTCACTCCCACACATTCCCCCCTTTCGTTACATCTAAAGTAACAAACTAATCCTTTTTATTATTCCCCCTCCGATAATACTCCACTTCTTGTACTGCCTGATCCCATGCTGGTGTACCTTTTATTGGCATCCAAGCCTACAGACACCTCTTAGGCTTTGCCCTCTCATGGCGTATTCATCAGGTATGCATGGTATATATATATACCCCCATCCCCATCTAGGTCCACCCGCACCTCCCTGTACCATTGCAACTCCTGTGGCTCTTTAATCGTGGTGTGGTGTAGGTTGTCTACCCTGTCCCCATGCTGGTGATAAACAGCTGTCAGGTGATGCTTTGGTGGGTTTGACTCCCTTGTATTTGCGCATCTATCATGGTTGCTACCGTTGTCTGTTTGCCCATTGTTACCATCATCATTGTTGAATTAGGCATAGATTTTGCACAAGATCGTATGCCCAATTGGCACACACAGAAAAATAGCAAAAATAAAAGGACGACTGGAACAAAAATGTTCATCATAATGCTGAACCACGAGGGTATCCAGTTGAACATGTTGTCGAACCAGTTGCTTGGCTCTATTCCTCCTTCTTTCTGCATCCTTTCCCCCAGGCTGTGTACTGCCGAGATGACGTGGGAGAGGGTCCTGTTGGCTGCATCTTCAGAACACCGCCATCCATTGCTGTGAGAAGGTCTAGGACGTATCGGTTCTGCATTGTCATTAGACGCAAAGCGCAGAGTTCCACCTTAATCACATTGAATCCCTCTTCAATGGAGATATAGTTGGATGACCTTCTTTTGCGGGACACTCTGTCTCATAGCTCATTTTCAGACAGAATGTCATATGAGGAAGGCTCTGTGGTTGCTGGTTGCAGTGCTGCCGATATGCCAGCTGAGTCTCCTGCTGCCAATATGCCAGCTGAATCTCTTGCTGCCGTTATGCCAGCCGAATCTCTCCGCCCTTGGATATGGCTTTTTGGAATTACCATTAGCGCTGAGTGCAGGATGGCCAGGGCGCAGGTACCCTTCCACGACCCCGGTAGATGCAGGTAGGCTTGCTTGCCACTCACCCAATACATGTCCATGATCACTGCTGTGCTTTTCTTCAGATCTGGGATGATGATCGTTTTGTTGCATTTCCTGTTAGAACCCATTTGTACCTTCCCTTCACAATGGAAACAAAGTTTGTGCAGAATTTCCTTCTGTGTTTTGATGGATTTATCAAGTGCAGTAACCAACGTGAGCTTTGCAATGTGCTGGGACCAGACGGGAGTACACGTTTCTTTAACCCACTAAAAGTTCTCTTCAGTTAACCCTCGCAAGGCCTCTGCTTTACATGAGATTGTCTCATCATGCCACTTGTTTTCTGTGAACCTTGTTCCTTTGATAACAAAAAATAGTTCTTTGATGCAAATCACTCCTTGCGGCTTGCTCGTGCAGGTTCTCTCATTCTGCAACATCTCTATTGTAACTCTGTGTGACTGGAATATGCTCCGAATCCTACATAATGCTCGATGAATCAGACATTGGGCATCCGACAAGGGCACTTCTTGAGGTATAAGTATTTTAGGTGCACCTGAATCGTGTGGTATGAGAGAGGAGACATAGCAGCTCTCAATTGTGGCTTGTTTTGCTGTTTCACTCATGTCTGAGTACCAATTGTTTGACTGATCTGGGTGGCGGGGGTCTTCAATTTCATCTAATCCCAGGCCATGGTAAACAACATATCTTTTCCCTCCCGCCCCCTTTTTCCACCTCCTTCTCACCCCTTCCCTGTCATTTATCATTTTTACTCTCTTGTAGTTTATGGGAAAGATATCTGCCCATGTCGCGTCATGAATTCGCTAGCAACTTGCCGGGACTGTTGTTCTGGAGTATTTTGTATAATTGCAGTGTCAGGTTTAAAGTGCATTACAGTGCCTTGTGAGGTAGGTTCTGCGGTTGCATACCCATCAGTACTTGTCAGATCAGGCTCACTGACCCAGGAGTAGTCCCCATCATACTGATTGGTCTTATTGTCTTTGCTTAACTCAATAGCATCAAGTGGAAAGACGTGAGTTTTGGCAGTTTGATTTTTATGCAACGCGGTGAGATTGTTACAGAGCCATTAGGTTTCCACATAGTTGTGACTCCAGCCCATATGAGGGTTGAGCCTTCCCGTATCAGGTTTATCCCACTCTCCCCCTCTTTCATATCCCCAGTTATGAAAGAGAAAGGCCAGTACCAGGCCGCAAAAAACATTACAGAAAACAATATTGCTGCAAACTTAAGTCCACATTCAAAGCTATACCACATATTTACTCTGTCTACACTATCACTATCTACATTTGTGTCCTTTCTGCCATTTTCCACCTGAAGGAGTGATTTTTAACATTAGTTTTGTTTTGATTATTACCACATTAATTTCTTATTCTTTTTTCAACTATTAATCTTATATACTTTTAATTTCTAGAACTCTATTTTATTCTAATAATTTTTTCCAAACACAGAAACTAAACTTATTGCAAACCATAATCAAAACTTAGTTAAACACAGGGATCTAAGAGAGAGAAGGAGAAAAGAGAGAGAGAGAGAGAGAGAGAGAGAGAGAGAGAGAGAGAGAGAGAGAGAGAGCGAGAGAGAGAGACAGAGAGAAGACACAGAGAGAGACAGAGAGAGAGAAAGAGAGAGAGAGAGAGAGAGAGAGAGAGAGAGAAGAGAGAGAGCGAGAGAGGAGAGAGAGAGAGAGAGAGAGCTGTATGTGTATATTAATATTTCATAATTTTCTTTATCTTACAATTTTATTTGTCCACTTTTCTTAATTTTTATCTTACAATTTTATTTGTCCACTTTTCTTAATTTATTGCTCTTTAATTTGTTGCATTTTGTACATCTGTATTTTAGCCACTTGCAACTTCGTGGCACTCGTGTTGCTCACATTGTGGGGTTGTACTATTGTGTGCTCTCCTCACATCTGAGAGATGCACCCAATACTTCAACCCCTTCACTTTCACAGCAGTTGGTGTGCAATATACGACCTCATAAGGCCCATGAAACCTTGGAGAGTTCCACATCCCCACAAAACTTTGTACGTAAACATTTTCACCTGGCACTAATTGTCCCGTTGGGCTGTCCTGCACTGGCATGGTAGTATCAGTCTCAGTGTTCTGTGTGAATAGTGGTGCGATCTGTCTTGCTATGCTACGCACTGCGCGTGTTACTTGGGTAATGTATTCCTTAAATTCATCCCCCAGGACTGTGGCAGCCTTATGAACATCTGATGCTCTTCTTACTGGGGAGAGTGGCATATGCATGCGCCGTCCCATCACTATTTAGTGTGGGTTCAAATGGTGGTCCTTAGTTGGCTGTGTTCGCAGTTGGAGCAGTGCTAAGGGCAAGCAATACACCCAGTATTTGAGGGTGTTACACAATTTTGACAGTTTGCTTTGAGCAGGCCATTGATTTTTTCTATGATTCCGTTCACCTGTGGTATTAAATCGAACATAATTTGTGCTTTACACCCAACAATGTAGTTACCTCCTTGAAAAGATAATTTACAAAATGCGTGCCATTATCTGACCTTATGACGTCACATATGCCCTACATTGAGAAAACCTCCCATACAAATAATTTGGCAGCGCACTTCGCATCTGGGTGAGGACATGGTCCAGCTTCCACCCATCTTGAGAATGGACAATCTATTACAATCAGATATCTTGCTCCATTGCACCTCTCCCCCATATCCGCGTAGTCAATGTGGAGCTCTCTAAACGGGCCCACAGGACGCGGTAGTGTTCCTCGCAGTGTTCTAAGAGTCATCCCTGAACTGTATGTTTGGCATGTTGTGCATTCCACTGTGAACTTTGACAAATGTTCCTGCAAATTTGGAACAAAGCAGTGTTCCTGTATTTCAGCTGCAATGTGCTGTTTAGTCACATGCGTTGTGAAGTGCAGTTGTTGAAATGCTATTTCTAACAATTCCACCGGTATTACTACCTTCCCTGTAAGATCCTGTTGCCATATCAAATCTGTTGGTGACTGTTTACATCCTCTTTTTCCCCACAATTCTTGTTCCTCCACAGGTGCACTTTTTTGGAGCTCAATTATTTGGGCAATTGGTGTATGGCTGTATCCCTCCTCTGCTGTATCTGTACTGGACATTTTTACAATGCACTCTAATGCTTGCGGGATAAATAAATTTGCTGCGTCTTTTGCAGCAGCATCCGCTCCCACGTTCCCCAATGAGATTGCGTCTGTGTTATTGGTATGTGCTTGACACTTCACCAACGCTACCACTCTACCACTGATGGTTCTGCTAGTGCTTCTATTAGCTAATTTTACAGGGCTGCATGCTGTAGTGGTGAACCATCTGCCCTTCTAAACCCTCTTTGCCGCCAACGTGACAATCCTGAGTGTACTGTTGTTGATGCATATGCTGAGTCAGAGTGTATTGTCACAGCACACCCTTTGGCTGTATGTAGCGCTTTCTATTAGCGCTATTAATTCTGGTGCCTGCACTGAATAATGTGAGGGGAGACATTTTTGTACAATCACTTCATACTCTTCTTCTTCCATTCTTACCACTGCCACCCCAACATGTTTTTTACCTGTCTCACTGTCTATTGATGCTAACCCATCCACAAATTATATTTCCCCCTCCTCCAGTGTGTTTTCACTTGCTTTTGGGATGTTATCTTCTCCTTCATATGTAGCACAATCATGTTCCCGTATGTCTTCTACTGTGCATGGTTCAGTAATGAATATGGCTGAATTCACTGTTTTGCACCTTACTACGTGAACGTTTGGGCTTGAAATTTATTATTTCATATGCTGTTGCCCTTTGTGTGGTGAGAGTGCTTTTGGACCTTTCTAAAATGGCAAACAGTGAGTGTTCTGTGTATAGTGTCACTGAAAAGCCCATCACGATTGTGGTGCTTTTTCCTATGGTGGAGGCCGCTGCGGTGAGAGCTTGTTCGCACGTGAAGTGTCCCTGCATTACTGAGTACCACTGTAGTAGGCCAATGGCTTGTGGCCTAATGATGTCTTTTGTGTTAATACTGCTGTCATTAAAAGGCCATTGCAGTGTGAAAACAGGTAGAACTCCCGATCATAGTCAGGGTTCGCTAAAACTGGTGCATGCGCAATGAGATCCTTTAACTTGAAATACTGTGTTATCATCTCTTGTGTCCATTTTAATAGAACGTTGTCTTTCTGTGCTTCTTTTAAAGCCTGTTGTAGTGGGCATATGTATGCTGCATAGTCAAGTATCCATGCGTGACAGTAATTACAAATACCAAGGAATTTTTGCATGTCTTTTACTGTTTTTGGCATCATTAGCGTATTGCTGCTGCTCTATCTGGTATTATTCTTTTGCCATCTTTTGAAATAAGTTGTCCTAAGTACTCTTATTGCCTACTCTGCTAGGCAATATTGCAACTTACCTTTGTCCACCTTGTATCCTTTTGTGGCTAATAAATTTTGCAATGATATTGAATCAGCCCTGCACTGTTCTTCTCTCTTGCTGCAATTGAGCAAGTCATCTACGTACTGAATTATCATGCTCTCTACATTTATGGTACCAAGATCTTCATGCAATATTTTGTTAAAGATACTGGGGCTCTCACAGTACCCTTGTGGCAGTCTACAATGCTCGTAGCTGTTACCCCCCTATGTGAATGCTGTGAGGTACTGGCAACTCAGGTCAAGTGGTATTAAGAAGAAGGCATTCTTCAAGTCCACTACTGTAAAGCAAGTAGCATCTTTAGGTATGCTACGTAAAATTGATGCAGGATTAGGAATTATTGGAAATTCTTTCTGTATGATGTCATTAAGTAGGCGTAGGTCCTGGATCATCCTCCAAGCCCTGCCCCTTGCTTTTTTGATTGGGAAGATTGCAATGTTACATGGTGATGTGGATGGCACCAGTATCCCTTGTTGTAATAATGCATTTATTGTTTCTCGTATCCCTTCCTCTGCTTCTCTTGATAATGGGTACTGTTTTACTCTCAGCGGTATTGCACCTGGCTTCAATTTTATTTTTATGTGCATGATCTCCTGTAACAGTCCCACGTCATGGGGGCCTGTGGTCCATAATTGTGGCAGTACCTTTTCCATATCTTCCTCAAATATAGTGGGTGGCACATTAACACTAGCCATGAGAGGGTTGTGTATTTCTCTGTGTTGGATCATGTCACATGGTACACTTATTTCCATTATTATTTCCCAATCCGTTTAGTTGTCAGTAAACAATTCTTCATCAGTTAAATCACGTAGAGTCATATTTGGGTCTATGCACAGCACTGTTCTCCACTCGCAACCATGTGTGTCCAGTCTTATCACTGCAAAATGTTTGCTTGATACTTGTACTCCTTCCAAATCAATGGACAAAATTGTACCCGGTATTGTCGAAATAGAAAGTATATTGTGCCTCCTATTGTAATGAATATATTTAATATTGGCCTACGCCAAGCTGCTCGAAAGTCGCTTGCGAAAGAAATCTGTGTTGCAAGGTCCTGACCTTAAATCCATGTAAGCCACCATTTTAGGTCAAACCGCCATTTTAGGACTCGTTGTGTAAAAGTCACCCTGTGAGCTAAAATGGTGGACGATGTCATTGCAAAATACAACATGGCCGTCTTGACCTCTGTACATAGCTAATGTGTAATTTGCCTGCAGGCCACTTGTTGAGATCATGAACTGAGACCTCGTCCTTCGTTGACCTATGTGTAAAGGGATTACTCGTGTAATGAAAACTAATCCACGAGCATATGTCGAGACAATATATTCGAATACTGAACAAAGAACATCTGTCTTATTACATTGGGCCTCATTAGGACCCAGGCGGTAAGGGGTTTACGGCGGCGTAAACAGCGCCGACCCTTACCGCCTGATTCCGAGGTCCCTTAGCGCCATGGATGTTTTAACACCTGC
>CM010927.2:310477440-310568052 GCA_002915635.3 Ambystoma mexicanum
GCTGGGGGGTGGGGTGGTGGGAGACATGGGTGGGGGCCTGGTGGAGGCTGCCCTGTGGCGGGGGGTGGGGGTGGTGGGAGACATGAGTGGGGCCTGGTGGAGGGTGCCCACAGTGCTGGGGTGGGGGTGGGGACATGGTTGGACATGGGTGGGGCCTGCTGGCAGGTGCCCCACAGTGCTGGGGGTGGGGGTGGTGGAGACATGAGTTGGACATGGGTGGGGGCCTGCTGGCAGGTGCCCCACAGTGCTGGGGGTGGGGGTGGTGGGAACATGAGTGGACATGGGGGGGGCCTGGTGGAGGTGCCCCTGCACTGCTGGGGGGTGGGGGTGGTGAGTGGACATGGGTGGGGGCCTGGTGGAGGTGCCCCTGCACTGCTGGGGGTGGGGTGGTGGGAGACATGAGTGGGGGCCTGGTGGAGGCTGCCCCTGCACTGCTGGGGGGTGGGGGTGCAGGGAGACATGAGTGGGGGCCTGGTGGGGCTGGAGGTGCCCTCACTGCTGGGGGTGGGGGTGGTGGGAGACATGGTGGGGGCCTGGTGGAGGTGCCCTGACTGCTGGGGTGGGGTGTGGGAGACATGAGTGGGGGCCTGGTGGAGGCTGCCCTGCAGTGCTGGGGGTGGGGGTGGTGGGGACATGAGTTGGACATGGGTGGGGCCTGCTGGCAGGTGCCCCACAGTGCTGGGGGGTGGGGTGGTGGGAGACATGGGTGGGGGCCTGGTGGAGGCTGCCCCTGCACTGCTGGGGGGTGGGGGTGGTGGGAGACATGAGTGGGGCCTGGTGGAGGCTGCCCCTGCACTGCTGGGGGTGGGGGTGGTGGGAGACATGAGTGGGGGCCTGGTGGAGGCTGCCCCTGGTGCTGGGGGTGGGGGTGGTGGGAGACATGAGTGGGGGGCCTGGTGGAGGCTGCCCCTGGTGGCTGGGGGGTGGGGGTGGTGGGAGACATGGGTGGGGGCCTGGTGGAGGCTGCCCCTGCACTGCGGGGGGTGGGGTGGTGGGAGACATGGTGGGGGCCTGGTGGAGGGTGCCCCTGGTCGGCTGGGGGGTGGGGTGGTGGAGACATGGGTGGGGGCCTGGTGGAGGGTGCCCCTGCACTGCTGGGGGTGGGGGTGGTGGAGACATGGGTGGGGGCCTGGTGGAGGGTGCCCCTGCACTGCTGGGGGTGGGGGTGGTGGGAGACATGAGTGGGGCCTGGTGGAGGCTGCCCCTGACTGCTGGGGGGTGGGGGTGGTGGGAGACATGAGGTGGGGGCCTGGTGGAGGTGCCCCTGTGGCTGGGGGTGGGGGTGGTGGGAGACATGGGTGGGGGCCGGTGGAGGCTGCCCCTGCACTGCTGGGGGGTGGGGTGGTGGGAGACATGAGTGGGGGCCTGGTGGAGGCTGCCCCTGGTGGCTGGGGGGTGGGGTGGTGGGAGACATGGGTGGGGGCCTGTGGAGGTGCCCCGCACTGCTGGGGGTGGGGTGGTGGGAGACATGGGTGGGGCCTGGTGGAGGGTGCCCCGGTGCTGGGGGTGGGTGGTGGGGTGAGTGGACAAGGGTGGGGCCTGCTGGAGGTGCCCACGTGCTGGGGTGGGGGGTGGGGACATGAGGTGGACATGGGTGGGGCGCTGCTGCAGGTGCCCCACAGTGCTGGGGGTGGGCTGGTGGGGCACAGAGTTGGACATCCCGCGCACCCTGGAATACACGACCCTGATGGAATCGCGTGTGAACTTCCCGCGCACCCCTGAATACACGTACCCTGCTGAAATCGCGTGTGGAACTTCCCGCGCACCACTGAAATACACGTACCCTGATGAATCGCGTGTGGAACTTCCCGCGCACCCCTGAAATACACGTACCCTGCTGATTCGCGTGTGAAACTTCCCCGCACCCTGAAAATACACGTACCTGCTGAAATCGCGTGTGGAACTTCCCGCGCACCCTGAAATACACGTACCCTGCTGAAATCGCGTGTGGAACTTCCCGCGCACCCCTGAAATACACGTACCCGCTGAATCGCGTGTGGAAATTCCCGCGCACCCCTGAAATACACGTACCCTGCTGAAATCGCGTGTGGAACTTCCCGCGCACCCCTGAGATACGCGTACCCTGCTCGCACGGGCCAATCGCGTGTGGAACTTCCCGCGCACCCTGAAATACACGTACCCTGCTGAAATCGCGTGTGGAACTTCCCGCGCCACCCCTGAAATACGCGTACCCTGCTCGCACGGGGCCAATCGCGTGAGGTACTTCCCGCGCACCCCAGTGATACACGTAGCCCGCTTGCCGTGCTGGTACAGGGTTAGCGCAGCCCTTTGCGCTGGATTGGGATTTTGATGGCTTTTCCCTGCGCGAGAGGCGTTCTTGGGGGCGTAACTGGCGCTGCTGCAGGGTCGCTGCGCACTGTGCGCCACGGCTGGTTTTGGTGGCTGGAATCCATGAATACGCTGTGCGCGGAAATGGATTTTAGCGCACGCGGCTGGCGCAGGGATTCGCACGCGCACACTGTGCACCAGCCGCGTGCGCCACTTGTGCGCTGAATTCTATGAATTACCCCATGGTGTTTTCTACTTCTATCATAGCTAATTCTGCCTCATTTATTATTAGTGGTTCTCCCAGTGGTTCTTGGCTTCCTGTTACAGAAGGTTGACTACTGTCAGGAGTGTCCTTATCTAGTTGGGCCTGGAGTTCTTCTTCGTGTTGCTGTTCATTGTGCAACATTGTTTTGTACTGTGTAAAGTTACATCAGTTATAGTGCTTTCATTTGCTTTGAAAGCATCTTCATATGAGTCATAGTTATCTAGTATTTCTTCTTCTTTTCTCCATGGTTTAAAGAGTTGTAGCAGGGACATGTAATATACTTCTTTATGTTGAGGAGTCTTTAATGACAATTTGATATGATTAATTAAATTTGGTTTGGTGAGTTTTACTAAGCTGCCTTCACAGTTTGTCACTCTGTATTTACCTTTTTTTCATCAGGTTTTATATTATTTTTGTATGTGTAGTTTTGGGCTATGTGGTATAGACACATGGTTTCCAAAGTATTACTTCTGTTTGGGTAGTATGTGTCCAATAAATTGTTTTTTAAAATGTCTTGGCTGTTGGGATCATGTTTGGCTATTGTTTCTATATCTTCGTATGATTTTAGAACTCTTTTTCTAGATTTAGCTGGACCAAGACTTAGCCATACTATATTTTCAGATTTACCATACAATGCAGTACCAGTTAAACGATCAGCTGCTTCATATGATCCACATTCTCTATGGGAGAGCATTTTTATGCCCAAGCTGTATAATTTCTGAGACACTGTTTTATCTGATGACAGGTCATTCCAGAGGTCTTGGAGCTCTGTCTTTTCTGCTTTTGTTAAGTATGCTGTGACATATCGTGCAACTGCAGTAGAATTGTCTGCAATGTACTGCACATCTATGTTTGCATTCCATAAGTGGGCAATGATTGCATTATAATCATTGATATATTTTTCTTCTTCTTTTCTTTTTATGTAATATGTATTTTTAGGTGACTTACCTTTAACACTATGTCTAACTGAAGACATGAGGTTGTTCACTTGACCTGTATTTGTAACTGGTCTAGGGAAACCAAATCGGCATTTGGTGTAGTATTTCCCTTTGTTTTTGTATTTGCGACGACAATATTTTCCACATTTGTGTCTTTGAAATTGTAAAATTTGTGCATGAAGATCACTATTTGTGGCTTCTGATGGAATTTCACAAGTGACATATTTTTCAATAAACTGTAAAACAGTGGCATCACTGTCTTGACCAAATTTAGGAGCATCTTTAATCCATAAAAGCATGTGGATATGTGGTGCTCCTCTGGCTTGGTATTCTTTTCTCCAAAAGAAGTGTTGCACTTCTCCAAGGGGAGGAACAGTTTTATTACAAATAAAATGTAGCATAGCAATGAAGCGATGGTGAAAATATCTTGAAACATTAACAGGATCCAAAGAACAAAGTTCTCCAGGTGTTAGTATATCTATGTTTGTTTTGTTTTTGTTTGATATGCGTAGGAAATCATGTAAATCTTCCCATGCATATTCTCCACAACTTAATGTAACAAACCAAGTGGGTGGGCCAAGGTTTCTGATCATACAACGTACATCTCCATGACGTCAAAACCAGTACTCTTTAGTACCAGCATATTTGCTAATAGATTTGTAATATTTGATTGTAAAACCTCATCTTTTTGTTGCACTTTTTGTAATAATTGTGTAGCTGTCATATTTTGAAAGTGCGATCCTGATTTTAATATGTGTGCAACTCCGTAACATAAAGTTGCTAGTTCACTTTCAAAGAGTAGGTGGAATATGTATTCCACATTTTGTCTAAATCTGGGATCTTCAGAATACATCCGTAATGAGCGGTATTCTGAAGCTGATATTTGAATAGGTCTATCATCATACCTTCCTCCTTTGCCAGTAGGAAAGAGTAGAGGAAAAGCACGTGCTTCTATACTTTTTTCCCATATGCTGATTGGTGATCCTTTTGTTTGACGCATTTGGTATGTTTCCAGTGCATCTTCTATGGTGTCATTAGAGTGCAAAGGATGAATTGTATAATGGTCTAAAGTATTTGATATTGTAGCAGGATCTAGGAGCTCAAATTGACCAGCTTCTTGTGTTTCTTGAATTATTTCAGTTGTATCCTTCAAGTTTTCTTCAATATTAATTTCTTTGTAATATTCATTATTCTCTTTAAGATATTGCAAGGCTTGTCTAACTTTATGTAAATCTACCAGCTGTTGCCATTTTTTGTTGTCTTTTGTAGGTACTCCATTTACTAAGATAATTAAAGATTGCTGCATTGGACGTTGCACTCCTAGAGTATGCACATTTTCTTTTAGATCTAATGGTAAATAAACTACTTTTCCACGAATGCCTTTTACCAATTCAGAGGGAGGTAATTTTGCTGTTTTTGGTTGAAGGCGTATTATTGCTTGAAATGGGTGTACTGTTTGAATTATGATGCTCTCATATAAATTAAGTTGTTGTAGGGTTTTGGTAGTGGGTATAATTCAAATTATTTGTGATAGCACGTGAAGGAGTTTGGTTGTTGTCAAGTTTTGTAGTGCAGTAACTGCAAAGTATTAAGGGGTCAGTTATTTCGTATTTGTTTTCTGCTACAAGGTAGAGAGCTAATTCAAACCATTTAGAATCTTCATTGTCTTCTATTTTGTATGATAGGTCTACAGTTTTTGTGTTACTTTTATAAAAGTTCTGCGGCAACATACACACAATGGTTTGGTACTTCAGCTGATGTACTTTTAAATTTTAGTATTTCTTTTTGTATGTGTTTAGCAAAAGGTTGCCATGTGTAGAATTGTTGCTAATTTGGTTTAAAGCTATTTCATTCTGTAAGTGGCTTTCACTTCCAAAATATTTTTTCTGGATATAGTCAATTTCTTCAAGTAGGTCTTTTGCTGTACCATGTAGAAGAATGTTATTTAAATTGCTAGTGCTAAAGCAGGACTTTTAGCATAGTACAGTTTATAAGACTAGATTTCTTATAGTTGAATGATGTGTTGATATCCTTTTGATATCATGGAAGGTGGTTTTTACAAGTAGGTCCTGTAATGCAGGCCAATGAATGTCCCTTGTAGTCCTGTGTACTTGCGCACTGGACAGGTATCCATATTTTGCAGTAGTTTAATTTTGATTTTGTGTTTGCTTTTACATATTGATTGAGGAATTGGCGTAAAGACTTGAAAAATTGTTTGGGAATGTTACACATTGACGTGCATGGCCATTTGTACACTAGACGTTCTGATTCAGTTGAATGGAGGGGTAATTCTAAGTTTTCAGGGCATATTTTTGTAAGGAGTACTTCTTGTTCCATTATGGTATTATTAACTTTTTCATAACCTCGACCACTGCTATGTATGGCAATTGTATTTGTTTGCTTTTGTTTGTACGCTTCTTCATTAAAGTATGGTTCTGTGCTCGTAGTGTGACTCCATTCACCTCCGCAGATACTTAAGAAGTTCTTTCTGTTGACATTTCGTTTATTGAGAAGTCTTTTTTGTAATTTAGTTATTAGTTTTGTTAGTGGTTTCATTTTGTTTAACAGTAAAATAAATAACTTTCTTTGAGAAGAATTGCACTGTCCATCAACGCTTCTAAGATTAATTTCCTACGATAGGTTTTAAGCATTGAACCTGATTTCTCTCCTGTTTTTATAAGATTTTGAAGGACTTTGTGACGGTACATTTTGGCTAAAATACTTTTCTTGGTATGCTTACTTTGCACTTATATCAAATTTAAAGAAGCAGTTTTATCTGTAGTGATAGCTGATTTTCTGTTAATTGTTTTTTGGTTTGTTTTACATTTTGATAGAGGAGGCAAAGTTTTTGTACTTGAAACTTCTTGTGTTTCACTAAATGACTGTATTAGCTGTTTTGTTTCAACTTTTTTTACAAATTCTGCTAGAGATGGATGCTTATGTTGGACACTTTATTTCATTTGCTCTACTTCTGCGTTGCTTTCTACGGACTTGACTTTTGGTAGGCATTCTTTAGGGTCTGTTGAAAAAATAAAGAAGGTATGGGTTGGGGTGTTCTGCAATGTATGTGTGCTGTGTGCATGAGTGTTTGAGTAAGATGATAAAGATGTATGTAATGGTGTGTGATTGTGCATTGGGAACTACAACTAGTAGGGATGGGTATTCTTGAATTTATGTGCTACTAAACTGGGGTTCAGATGACAGAAAAAAGTAAGCTAGTGGTGTGGAGAAGTACAAATAGTAAATCTAATGTATACAATTAAAACAGTTGTTTGTTCTATAATATCAAAATTCTAGCGGTTGAGTTGGGTAATTTGTGTGTCCAAAAATAGGAATTTGTGGGCCATTCTGGCTGTAAATCGCTGTTTAAGACATGGGGATTTTTGGACAGAATGGTGCACAATCTCTATTTTTAGGCACAGAAATAGCATGAATTAACTTTACAGTGTGTTTGAGTAATAATACAAATATTATGGTGATATTCTACTTACTTTTTTTTCTAAAATGAACAGGTTACTTCTTAGTTCTTCTTTGTTCTTCAAATTCGGCTGCTTCTTTTCAGGAGAATGGTCTTCACTGCAATTGTAAAAGAAACAAATTAGTAATTTTGTTTGTATATAGCACTGTTTTTAATTTAGACATTGATTTTTTTAATTGAAATCCTCAGCGCCTTCCTCAAAACCATTAAAACTATCTTATTTACATAAGATACGTTGCACCAGTTCAATACATATGATATGTTCTTAATGAACAAATTGTATTGCAATGACTAACTGTAGCAAACAAAATATCTTTACTATGTCTTGTGAAATTCATAATGTACCACTGAATACCACTATTTCTGTAACTAAGCTTCTTCTAGGTAATAGCTGCCTCAATGTCATGTCTTAAATTAAAGTAATAATAAATAAATAAATAACCAAAAAATATGAATTGTATAAGTATTTTTTTTAAGATTTAAACATAGATTGTGCTTGCATGCAATTTTGTTTGAATATATGTAGTCTATATATTTCATTTAAAAAATGTTAGTTTAACATGATTTGAGTGTGTGTGTATAAAGAAAGTAAATAGTATAAAGGTTTATAAGTGACAGTTGATTTTAGGAGAGTGAAAAAAAGACAATAGATTCATTTTCAGATTCCAAAAGCTAAAAGTCAATTTGAAAACGTGTTCATGTACTATACAGAAAATATGCATACCTGTAGTTTGTGTTCATGCATATGGATATGCATGGAGCTGCAAGTAGAAATCTTGGAGACGTGTACAGTATTTCTTGTAGATGGTGCTTGCCAATGATATGACACTTGTACTCAGAGAGATTCACAGTACATTTGCAGTGCTGATCTATGATGCAGTAGATGTAGAGGTCTTGAATGTGATTGGTGAATGGTCATGTGACTTCTTAGCTACATCCAATGAGGGAATGGCACAGAGAGTGAAGTGGAAATGGTAGAAGGGCTGTTCATGTTACGATATGTCCGCGGACATGGCGGTAGTTCGCGGACATCGGGTGTTACATACGGGGATTTTTGGGTTCAGAAGTCATGCAAATGAGAATGAGCACTGAAAGGGATTGGTCAAGAAGGTTTAGTGGGTGTGTTGTGCCAGGAGAGAGTTTCTCAGATACTCTTTTTGCTGAGAGAACAACAGATAGCTATGGCTGTGTGTTTCAGAAAACAGATTGTTTGGATTTTGGGAGATTCGTGGATACATTGGTTGAAGGTGCATGCAGAAAGCTGTGGAGTAGCTGTAGATCTTGGATTTCCACATGTGGAAGTACACTGGCATGGAGTACGTGGAATTAAGTGGTTGAACTTGCTACCTCTCTGTGCTACTTTGGAGACAGAGCAACATCCAGACCTAATTGTAATTCATTGTGGAGGGAACAGTTTAGGACATGTGTCTGGAATTTCTTTGCAATTTGCTATGAAAGAAGGACTTGGGAAGGTCATGAACATGTTTCCTAATTCTCAAGTAATATTTTCACGTATTGCGCAGAGACAAATGTGGCTTCGTTCTTCTTCATTTGGTCCACAAATGGAAAAAGCAAGGCACAATGTTAATAAGGCTGTTTGTGCCTTTCTAAGAGATTTTGGCATGTCCTCTTTTCACAATGAAAATATTATGTTTCGTAGTACATACATTTTTCGCAGAGATGGAGTCCATCTTACTTATGCTGGCAATCAGATTTTTCTGAGAAATGTACAAAATACATTGGACCTTTTTTAGAATTACAGCATCCATTTTTGAAGTAGGTGTTGAGTATTTATAATTTTTGACATACAAACAACTCCCAAAGGCTCTTTTCAGAGCCACCACTTCCTCCCAGAGAAAATTGCAATGGTTATGATAGGGTAGCACCCCAAATTTTTAGATGTCCGCGAACTTCTAAAAAATACAAAAGGGCCCTGCTTCATTTATTTTCACTTCTATTTTTTAACTGTGAAAGGCAGCTCTGAAAAGAGCCTTATTTTTTTTTATTTTTGTTATTTTGTTTTTTTTTGGTTTTTTATACACGACACAATAGGAGAGGAGGGGAAAGGAGGGAAAGGGGGGACAACAACCACAGGGATAAGAAGGGCGAGCTGAGAGAGGAAGATGTAGAGTGGGTTTTATTTGGGTAGTGAGCAGGTCTTCTCATGCTCTGAGACGATAGTCTCAAAAGCACTGTGAAGGCGCTCCCCCCTACAGAGTACTGTGTCGCAGTACATACATACAACTGTGACCCTCAAAAGGTAAGGGTCATCAGAATTCTGTATGGCCTGTGAGGCAGCTTGAGGAAGACGCTGTCCCACAGAGGTGGTCCTTGTGATGACAGGATCAGAAACGGAGGATGAAGTAGAGGAAATCAACCTACTACGCTCCTCGCAAGGTACAACCTTGCGAATGGCCCCAGAGTGAAATGACTTTGGTGTTGCTTTATGGTAGTGGTCCCAAAGCTGTACGAACCATGCCTCCAGCGACTGAGTACCATTATGCCCTCATTGCAGGTGACATGGTTCGCACAAGACTTAGGACCATTCCCATGAATGGTAAACAACCGCCACACCCAAGACTCACGCCTAGTGCGGGTAGTAGGGATTTCCTCTACCTCATTCTCGTCAAACTCTTCTTCCTCCTCTGCATCCACACTCCTGTTCCCCTCTTCAGGCCCTTGGGAAGGTGGTGGTGGTGCTGAAGCAGGTGCAGCACCAGGTGGCAGTAGTGCAGCCATGGATGCCATCTCGATGATGGTGTAATATGCAAGTTGCAGGAAAAATAGCTGTGCTCTGAAGAATAGCCAGAAACACAATGAGAATAAGCTCTAGGGCGTGGTCTTTTATAGGGGTGCTTGTACATGGTTCGCGGACATGCGCACTGTCCGCGGACAGATCGAACACAAAAAAAGGTTCAAAAACTTTCAAAAAGTATGTAGAAACTCAGGATTAGTATGTGGGGATTGTGCTATGGTGAGTTTTTATTGAGAAATATTGTGCATTACTTGAAAATGTACTTTTAAATTGTTCGTGGACACGAACAGTGTCCGCATTCAGAACACGCGATCAACATGAGTGCGGTCAAATGATCGCCTTGCGAACATCTTCTCGAAGGAAGCGGCTGTCCGCAGGACACCAAATGCACGGACATTGGTTTGCGCATGCGCGTTGATGTTCTACGGACACTGTTCGGGTCCTGAAGTAATTAAAAGTGCGTCATACGTCAAACGAACATTCTGGACACTGCATGTGTTCTTAGAACAGTTTCAACTTGCTAGCGAACAGTACGGACAGGTATAGTGTTCTTCAGGACACCTCGATTTTCGTTTATTTATGAACATTTCAGGACACTACTTGTGTTCTTAGAACAGTTCAACTTGCTAGCGAACAGTACGGAGAGGTATAGTGTTCTTCAGGACACCTTCATTTTCATTTATTTACGAACATTTCAAGACACCAATTGTGTTCTTAGAACACTTTCAACTTGCTAGCGAACACTACGGACAGGTATAGTGTTCTTCAGGACACGTCAATTTTCGTTCATTTACGAACATTTGAGGACACCGATTGTGTTCTTAGAACAGTTTCAAATTGCTAGCGAACAGTACGCACAGGTATAGTGTTCTTCAGGACACCTCCATTTTCGTTTATTTATGAACATTTCAGGACATCAATTGTGTTCTTAGAACAGTTTCAACTTGCTAGCGAACACTACGGACAGGTATAGTGTTCTTCAGGACACTTTAATTTTTGTTTCTTTAGGAACATTTCAGGACACCGCGTGTGTTCTCGGAACAGTTTCAACTTGCTAGCGAACAGTGCGGACAGGTATAGTGGACTTCAGTACACCTCCATTTTCGTTTATTTACGAACATTTCAGGACACCAATTGTGTTCTTAGAACAGTTTCAACTTGCTAGCGAACACTACGGACAGGTATAGTGTTCTTCAGGACACTTTAATTTTCGTTTCTTTATGAACATTTCAGGACACCGCGTGTGTTCTTAGAACAGTTTCAACTTGCTAGCGAACAGTAAGGACAGGTATAGTGTGCTTCAGGACACCTCCATTTTCGTTTATTTACGAACATTTCAGAACACCCGTGCTGTCCGCAGACACCTACATCAGAAACTAATTACAACACAATTTAAAATGTAACTTTATTAAACATATATTAATAATTTATGATAGAGAAGGTGAGGCAAAAATGGAAACAAAAACAGGAGAACTGGGGGTTTCAACATGATTGGTATCAGGTGAAGATGGGATGGAAGTCTCATCAAAACATTTTGGGTTATGGAGAGGGTTTGGGGATAATTGACTGGGATATGGTGAGGGGGACAAGTACATGTGGGACAATGGTATGAGGTTTTTGTTTTAAAATGGTCTTCAACAAAAGTTTTCAAATTATTAAAATTGGTCAACAATACATCCATTTTTTCTTTTATGCTGTCAAGAGTGTTATCCATAACAGTTTCTTCAGAGGTATTTTCTATTTTGGTATGCTCTGTACAAAAATATATATATATATGTTAAATGTATATAAAATAATAATAATTAAATGGTTTATATTGTAAGGTGTTTACCATTAGTTTCACTATCCTCTGACATTTCCTCATGTGGGAAATGCTCCTCTAGCCATTCCAGAGTACTAGACATTTCTGTGAGAAAAAAAAAGATAACATTTCTTTTTTTTAATCTAATACTGAAAGTTTATAAATATATGAGTAAAATGAAGTACACTTACTATTTCAGGTAAGATATGTTCTAAGTACTCTGTAGGTCTGGTCTTGCTCTTAGTTCTGTAGTGTCTGTGAGGTATTTATGTTGGAAGCCAATTTATCTTCTTTTGGTATATTCCATTTTAGAACATATTGTATTTAAATGAATGGTTAGTGTGTTACATTACTACATATAATGTGTATGTGTGCTGCTTTTTGAATTTGTTAAATGTTCCTATGTTATGATATAACAATCAAACATACCCCCACAGAGTTTTTAGGTAGTGGTACTGTTCTCCAAACATGTCCGCGGACAATAAAAGAGTTCGGGGACATCAAGTTCAGTAGAAGGGGTTCAGTATGTTCCATATAACATGTACATAAAGTCAAAGTTATTATTGTTAAGTTGCGCTACTAAAAACCTATGAAATTCAGTGAAAAAACTTTGTTAAAGGGACGTTATGGTTCCAAGTAAAACCGAAAAACCCTTGAAATTCGCCAGTTATGGTAAGCTAAGCAACCATAACTCGCGCCACCACCGTGCACTGCTAAGCCTAACACCCAGGACATCAAAGATGACATCACAAATGTCATTGATGACATCACTGATGACATCACATGTGCATTTACCTTTCATGAAAAGTCTGTACAAGGGATTCTTAGTGTAATGTTAATAAAAACATTGTCAAGGATTATTGGAATAAATATCAATGCTAATCAGTGCATTAAACTATCCATTGATATAAATAGCATTCTATTATTAATTTCAATCCAGTATACTAAGATACTCATCTAGAAACATAGGCATTGTGTGCAGCATACATGATGGAGATGCAATATTCATAAGCTTGCCATGTTGAATAGTGAAATGATAACTGTTTTCATATTAGAGTTTTGCGTACAGTGAAACTTGTGATAAGTAGGTAATACAACCCACTTACTACATAATTGCATTATTATAGACAAATCACAAAGAGACAACACCACATACAAATATGAATATATACAAGGGTATTGAAGTAAGAAAAAAAAACAGCAATAGTAGCAGAAAGTGTTCATAACCTAACTGATTACCTTTATGCAGAGAAATGATTGTTCTGTTTCAAAGCTGTTACTTACCCTATCTATATATATCACATGATGTGTTTGGACCCTAAGGAAAATAGTGTGAGTAGAACATATAAAAATATGAGCATATACAGGGAAAGTACAGTAATAAAAAAACATCAAAACTATCAGAAAGTGCTAAGAAATCTACTGGTAATTTTAATGCACAAAAAGGATTGCTGTCTTTCAAGGTTGTGTCTTCCCCTATGAATATGTTTCATATGATATGACTGGACCATAAGGGAATTATTGTAAGAACATACTTGAAGGATAAGGCTACGAATATAGTACATTTACAATTTTTAGTTCCTGACTGTTACTGAAGAAAACCATGTGGCCTAGATATGTCATCAAAAGAAAAAAGAGTGAGCCAGACATGTGATGTCATCAGTGATGTCATCAATGACATGTGTGATGTCATCTTTGATGTCATGGGTGTTAGTCTTAGCAGAGCACGGTGGTGGCGCGAGTTATGGTTGCTTAGCTTACCATAACTGGCACATTTCAAGGGTTTTTTCGGTTTTACTTGGAACCATAACGTCCCGTTAACAAAGATTTTTCACTGAATATATATATGTAATCTTAAAACTCATAGGTTACTGGACATGAGGTAGCTCTATGTTGCATGCATAAAATCATATTGGTGCGCATTGCACTGTCATACATTATTTCCATGAGTACCCTTATATCCTGTATTAGTGTGTGTGTGTGTTATACATTCGTTATTAAGGTTTAATATGAACATTTCTGGTTATACATGCATATTGTGTCGGTTACTCATGTACACGTTAGTCCACGTTAAATTTACATACTTTTGTTTGTACAATTGCAAAGGATCAAAGCCTCAGGGGTCATTCTTGTCTCTTGACTCTCTATGTTTTTATAGCCAGGGTCTACGGGGATGACAGTCGGGTTTAGGGAGTTGAATAACTTCTACACTAGCACCTGCTCAGGGCTGTATCTGGGCTAGTGAAGTAAGACAGAAGGTGGAAGATACAGTGTGTATTTTGTTGCATTCTCGCAGACAGTCTTCTCATGGGAACTGAACGATTGCGGGGATGGTGAACAGGGAGAGCGGGTGGGGGAAGGCGCTCTTTCGTGGTGTGCGCCTGACTGGGAGATCTGCAGGCTTGCATTGGAATCACACAATTACAAAATGGAGTTGGTGCTTTGCAAAATGGAGTCCTGTCCACCTCTAGTTCTATGTTACTTGGTGGGACGTCACAAGGGGGGAGGCTGCTTCAAGGGCATTCCCATGGGAGTGCCCTGGGGCCGGGGCCCTGGACCCAAAGCAGCTGCGACTGGGCCTACCGAGGAAGTGCAAGACTAGGGGAGGGAGGTCTAAAATATCCCCTCCTTCCACTCACTCTACCATGACACCTGCAATTGAGCAGTTGCTGTCCAGTCTTCAAGTGACTCAAAAAACTGCTCTGCTGTCCTTAGAGCACAGCAGGAAGTCCTAAAAAACACAGGCCGAAAAGAAGAGAAACCAGAATCCTCTGTGGAAATCTGGAAGCAAGGTTTGGTTGTCCACAAAATTCCTGCCCAAATGGGTTCACACTAGAAACTTTTCTCCTCGTTATATCAGACCCTTTTCTGTGACTTCAAGAGTCAACCCAGTTGCATTTCGACTACAGCTTCCACCAAGTCTAAGAATAGTTCATCCGGTGTTGCACTGTTTGCTTCACAAGGAATACCGCCCAATCCATATCAGGGCAAGATTCCACATCTCAGATGTCTCAAGCCTCCTAACACCAAGGAGTACAAAGTATCCAGACTCATTGACTCCTGGTACAAAATAGGCACTCTACAGTATCTGGTGCACTGGAAGGGTTATACTGAGACGGAAAGGACTTGGGAACCCAAGAAACACCTGAAGGCCCCTTGGGGGATCAGATTTTTTCATAGATTACATCCAGACAAACCGGGGGGGTCCTCCGAGAAAGAGGGGTCATACTGTCATGCTGCGTCCATGGAAGAAATGGCATCTCTATTGGCAGTCACGTATACCGCGTACCATCTAATGTAGTCTAGTTGTTGCTTCCAACATGGCTGCTGATGGGATATCTCCCGTTCAGACCTCGGCCCACGCCTTGCAACCTCAAACTATTCCCTTCTTGGGTAGAAGCTAGTTTGCCCGCTTTATTTCCTCCCATATTCTTTCTTACCTTGTCTCCCTGCATCTTGCTCCTGTTCCGCTCTGCAGTCACAGATCCTCCTCCCTGGTTCGTCCTCCTTGCTTCTCTCTCTCACGCCCGCCTGGTTTATGTGTTGCTTTACCTGTGTGTTGTTTGCTGCACGTAGCCTTTTTTTCCAGCTTGCTGTGCTCAGACGACAACCAAGAGTGAAGGAGGAGCTTCTTCTACATTATCACTCTCCCATTTCTCCGTAGCTCTACCTTCTGTTCCAACTACGCTTGAGACATTATCCTATTGTTTCTGGTGAAGGCTTCTCCTTTTTGGAACACAGTGGACATCAGTATAGAAGGTGATCATTGAAGACTGTTATCCTTTCTACCTTCTAACTGCAAGAGACGACCTGAGCACCAGCATTCCAACTGCAGCCTCTACAGTGTTTTTTCAGCCAGGAGGCTTTTTCCCTGTAATGGGGCGTGCTCCCCAAGGTTCCCTTTGCCCAGGGTTTCTTACCCAGCCAAGGTGGCATCCGGAGGAGCACGTCCTTACATCTTCGAGAAGGACCGTAAGATTGAGAAACCAAAGAAGAAAGATAAGAAAAAGAAGACTAAGACCTCCGACAGCACTACTGAGGAGTCAGGTGAGGAGAGGGATTGGGGGAAGACACTCAGAAGCCTGAGAATCTTCAAAATATCTCATTTTTACTGCAATTTAAGGAAGGAAAAACACTTTACTCAGGTAACTGTAATAGATTCGGTAGCTGCAGTAATTCCTCTACCATAGCTAGAAGCAGACTTCTAATTACAGGACCGTTCTATGGATTGTGTAAGAAAGTCTGTATGTCCACATCGCTTCTGACAAAAGCAGGATAAGCTCAAAGGATAAATACAAAAACAGCAACTACTAATCTGTAAGCATCGCTTTCTGAAACAACCATAAGGCTAGCCCAACATGTATGCAGTAAGAAACGTATCAGAGTACTGCGCACATTTACCGTTATCAAACTCAAACTCTAAGTTAGTCATATTCATGATACATCAACATCATGCTATGCTATGCTAAAGTTCATGTTCCAAAGATGCCTGTGGCTCAAGCAAAGAGTTGTACTCCTGCTATAATATCTATAAAGAGTGCCCAAGGAGAGCCACAGTCCAAATGCAAATCTGCATTTATTAGTCAATTTTTGTAGCCTTATCGTCCTTTTTCTTTGTCATCGATTGAGTGTGCACACGCTGAAATTCTTCTTCTTGTCTTGCTTCTGGATCAATGGCTGGGGGTGCTGCAGCCTCGCCGATGTAGAGCTTGACCTCATTCAGGTGGATCCAAGCTCATCTACCTTGAACCTTTAATGCTGAGGGAGTAATTTTCTCAACTACAAATGGGCCAGCAAATCTTAGCTTGTGCCACTTCCTAGTGAAGTTTTTAATCACCACAGTGTTGCCAGCAAAACGTTTTGGTGCTGATAAAAGTTCAGAAGATCTGATTACTGAATGGTTTTCATCTGTGTTCTGAGATAGACCCTCTGGTGCTAGAGTTGATCTAAAATGACAGAGATAATACCGGTCATACATGTCAAATATGCACATAACACATTTTCTAACATTTCTGCTGTACTGTGGCCATCACTTCTACTCTTCGATGGAGGAGTCAAATGTGTTCTCATTCACCTCCCTGTCACTAGTTTGTGGGATGTCAGGTGATGATCCGAACCAGGCTGATTTCTTAAGGCATATCCAGCTACGCGAAGGCAATATCGCCATCCCATTTTCAGTGTCAGCTTAAGCTTGGCAATCCTTTCTTTAAAAGACCATTGAGTCTTTCACATACGCCGTTTGCATGTGGGTGATAAGCAGAAGAAAACATGTGCTTAATATTTAATAATAAGATTATCTGTTCAAAAATTCATTGACATAATGTGGCCCATTATCGGTTCGCAGCACTTCACACACTCCCCATCTTGGAAAGATTTCACACTACTAAAAACCTCACTGTGCAAGTGGCATCAGTGTATGTACACAGTCCTGCTTCGATCCACCTAGAGAAGGGACACACCACCACTATCTGATACATGTATCCATAACATATTTCCAAAATATCAACATATTCAATATGTAAATGCTGAAAAGGATCATTCGGTCAAGGAATTACTCCTCTAATCATTCACAGTATATGCCCAGTGTTCAACTTTTGAAATATGATTCAATTTACTACATAAAATGCAATGTGTTCTAACACATTTTGAACAAACCAGTCTTCTGAAATTGTTGCAGCAACACTTTCCCTAGTTACATGTGCAGGGTAGCGAGCTGTTCAAGCGCTAACCTTGAGAATGCTACTGGCATCACCAGCTTTCCATTGTTGTCCTGCCACCTTAATGCTTCAATGGGGGATAAAGAACACCCCCTTTGCTTCCGTAATTCCTGCTCTTCCTTTGGTGCTCTGTTTTGATTCTCCATGAATTGGGTTCTCAGCAAAAGATTAAATCCTTCTGTCACTACATAATCGGAGGTTTAAAAATATAATAAAGGAGGTTGATCTTACAGAAGACGCTGTGGGTCCGGCTGTCGGCAATCGCGAGCAGTACACGAACATTTAAACAGGTATCGGCACAGAACTTGCAAGTGGATTGATGCTCTGATTAGTCAAGCTTTCCATCGTCCCTCTCTAATAGATGAAGAGTGGCACCTAAAATACCTCTACAGACGTATTCCTCCCGGTTCCAGTTACGGGATGATAAACAACTGTTACACCCAGCAATCTATTCTCAGTCGACCTAACTATAGGCTATGGATCACAGATTTGGCAATCTACGTGAATGGGGAACGGAACTGATCTTCTAGAAATCATGAATGTCCTGAAGATGGCCCAACATTTGTATTACTGACCACCTCAGACAAAGGTGGTACACCCTCAAGGGCCGAAACATATGTCGACCGCAAAAGGAAAATCAAATGTTTTTTTCCTATGCCATGCATATTAACAACACTTGTCATGCTGTAAAGAAAGTTGATGTTGTAGAACCCCGTTTTTTGTTAAAAGAACTATGAGTTGTATGAAAGGTATGATTGATTTGAGTGGATATTTGTAATGTTTAAGATGCTTTTATGAATTACTATTAAAAAGATTTGTTTTTGCAATATTGCATTTACTTTCAGGAAGTGTTCCCAGTAAGGTGTTAACTCTGCTTAATATGTAAGCAGTATTTCTCCACCCAGTCCTGTGTTCATACAGGACCTCTAGAGAGGGGTAGTCAATCTTTAATTTACTCACTTTCTTCCTAGATTCTCCCATCCAACAGATTTGACCCCTCGTCAACAAAAATCAGGGAGTACCCAATCATTTAACCCCACTACATAATCGTGACTAATCGTGACTACTTTCTCCTTTACGTCTGGAGTATCAAAACTTGAAATGTCTGATGAATACGCAACCCTTTTTGCTTCTGCATCTGCGGCTTCATTCCTGCAAGAGATAAAGTTAGTTTGCTTAGTAGGTGCTGCGCATTTAACTATTGCTATGGCTACTGGGAGTTGTAGTACCTTCGTAAGCCTGTCCAATAAAGATGCATGCTTGCACCAAAAGTGAGACGGTAGTCTTGCACTAGCTACAACTTCATACTCACCATTTGCTGTGTGACTCACTACAGCTGTGCCAGAATGCCTCTCCACTAATTTGATAAATTTTTGAAGAAACATTCATAAAGTGAATTTCCCCTCCTGACAAACCGTTCTCTTTGACGCACGGTATATCATCATTAAACCTATAATTTGCGCAGTCATGCACATGCTCGCCCTCTGCCACTAGCTCAGCTACAAATGTGGCAGGATTCATTATTTTACATATGACAATTTTAATCACTGGGTTGTAGATTATTACTTCATAAATAGTAGCTCTCTGGGATGTCAACGTGCCTTTGGGTTTCTCTAAAATGGCAAACAAAGCATGTTTCACAAAAAGAGTCATAGAGTAGTCCATTACAATGCTTGTGGAATGCTCAATTGTGAACGCGGTGGCTGCCAATGACTGTTTGCAAGGAAGGTGTTGCTTAATAACTGGGTCTAGAATCCCACTTCCCACTGTACTACGCTAGAGGCTTGTACCTCAATGTGGTTCTCTGTGTGGGTATTGCAGTCATGACTGTCCCATTTGTGTGCAAAAAAAGGAAAAACTCCTCAGCATAATTGGGAATTCCTAAAACAGGAGCTGTTCAACTCTTCAAAGCTTTCCTCCATTTCCCCAGTACATTCTATTTTGACTTTAGCTACCTGTGCTTTCTTCAAAGCCTGCAAAATGGAACTGTAGTCAAACCCTTGCTTGCTGTACTCACACTCCTTCTCCGCTTGTCAATACTGCTCTTTCAATGGCATATTTTGACAATATCTTCGGAACTAACTTGGCTTCCTTAAGTTTTCTAGCATTCTTGTTCTTCACATTTTTCTCCTATAACAGCCGACAGTGATGCACTATTGTCAACTGTATTTCTGTCCATGGCTTTGCTTCCATTCTAACTGGCTTCTTGAGTTGCACTTGCTCAGGCAACCCTTGACATAAAATGTGGCAAAATACTGCCACTGTTTTTCCCCATGATTCCTGCATTTCAAGAGTCAAATACTCTTGAATTTACTGCATATAAGCAAGAGGATCTTTGTCTTCTTTCATTTTACGTGTCATGATTGCACCAATGCCTGGCGTGTCAAGATACTGTACCCTTGGAACTCTCCACACATCTGCTCTACAATTATTAAACAGCGCTCCATCGTGCGCCGTGTTCTGTGCTGTCACACTCGAATCGCCTGCTCTCTTCCATATGTCAGCAGCTCTTTCCCCCCAAGTATGGCTGCTAAGATACCCTTGATGTCTCCTATGGCGTGTTTCCTGTCATTTTTTCAAGTTCATAAATCCATTTTCCTGCACCCGCTATCAAACTGGGGAGTTTGTTCCTTAAATTATCCTTATCCAACTGTGACCATGGAATATACTGTAGTCTTGCTCCCCCTTTTTCCAATAAAGGAAGCTGCGTGAACTCTAACTCGCAATCGGCTCCCATCATCCGCCTATCCATAGTCGGGACAATGGTTCCTGACCGCTTACTCCCTGGCAATGATCTTAACCTGCTCGCATATGGCAGTGGCTCTCCCTTTTCACTATGAGATTGTCCTCTGGGATGTTCTGGATATGCTTTGAGATCTGGCATTCTATCCTTTGGTTGCTCTAGATTGGACCATCTCACTTCGTTGTCTATCCGCAGGCTTCCCTACGGAGCACATGCACCTCCTCCCTCTTCCCCATGGAAGTATTCTGTTTCTTTTTCTGACATATCTAGCCCCCAACTAGTGTGACTCTCATCCTCTTCACCCTTATCTACGGTCATTCTGCTTAAGGACAGCGCGCTATGCTTGAGGCTGAATAATTTTCCTCTTTGCTTTGTAATTGGAAGACTACCGTGTGATCTCCCTTTCCTCCCAATTTAATACCTTCCCTTATGTTGATATGCCTTATCGATCCTGTCTCTGATGCTTCCTATATCAAAGTTCTCTTCGTAGGTCACTCTAGATGGCCCTGATGTTGCTCCCTGTAACGGGAGGAACTCCTATACTGCCCCATTGAATTGCTGAACTTGGTTTCATTAGCTCCTTTGGAATGAGATTAATATGATGCTTCCGTTGTTTCCTATCACGTTCTAATTCCTCATCTAATTCTCTTCGCTTTCTCACTGACCAGCTACCTTTTTCCTCTTCTTGCCTAGCTCATCTCCCGTTGCCCCTCCTCTTTCTTCCTCTTCTTTTCATCTCTGTATTCTTTTGTCAGTTAATTTCTGCGCTTCCTCCTCTTCTCTTGTCCTTTCTTGTCTATCCTGTTCTTCTATCGCCCTCTGCCTGTTCTCATACTTTCTTTGCTCCTTCTCCCTTTCTTCTTTCTTTTGTTCCTTCTCTTGGAACATCTGTTCTCGCTGCTGTCTACTCTTTCTTTTGAATTCATCTTCCATTAACCTCTTTTCTCGTTTCCTATCTTTTCTGTCTTGTTCATCCTGATCTTCTCTTTGGCGTACTGCCTTGATGCTCTTCCCATGTAGCTTGAGCAATATCTGCCCTCACATCCATTTGTTCTGTACGAGTGTTACCTCATCAGTTTAATCCTTCTCTCCTTTCCATCTCTTAATTTCTTTTTCTAATTCTGTTAGTATGTTTGATCGCTCACTCTTCTCCTTACTGTCTTGCATGATCTTAAAGATCTCATCTTTTCTCATACTCTCCTCTGGACTATCGTCACTGATATAAGCAGGCGGTTCGTATATCAGATTACTATACCCTGTCGCCTTCAGTTCCTTTAATGGATACAGTACTACATCTTCAATACTATCACCATTCACTTCCACTTTCAAATCCCTTAAGGGATACAACCCATCATCTTCCATACTACCACCTTTTACTTCAGGCATGATAAGGGGAGCAGAAGGCTCAACGCCTTCCTCCTTACACTGATTGAGCATCCATTCCTCAGGTGGGGGATCCTTTCTCTCTTCCTGGTACATTTTCCAAAGCTCTAAAATAGCGAATATTTTCTCAAATTTCTTTCCCGTGTACGCAGCGTGTAGGGATGTGGTTGTGTGTTGCAATATCACCTTCCACAATTATCTCTCTTGTGGCCATGGCATGAACATCCTATCTGCTGTGCCTTTCACCCTTTCACCCTTTGCGCACTATATTATTGAGCTTGGCCATGTGCTTTGGCAATGTTTTAAATAAATGCATCAGGGGAGTAATGTCTCCCATTGTGATGAGTCTCAATCGATTGTCAATACTTATCAGCGTTTACAAAATACTTTTATGAAACAACAAATATGGGCACGCTCCAACAATCGCCACTCAAAACTTCTATTTTTCAATGGTCTCTGTCTACCTCTGGGTTGGGACAAACAGTTTCCCTAGATAAACAATATAACTCCTTGACTTTCTCTCAGTTTACTTACACATATGTCGGCCTTCGACACCTTAATTTGACACAAATACACAAACAGACAAACTAGTCGACCCTTCACATTAAATCATGGTGATCACCCCTCTGCTCTGCCCCTAATAAATACCCTGATTACTGAGTTTAACATATCTCCTTATGCAGACCTATCCTACACATAGCCTATGTTTCTCTGATCGGAGTGTGAAACAAGCTATACTGACGCTTTGGATCAGGTTTTTCTGGGCGCTTCTCTCCTTATCGCTATACAAAAAAAAATCTCATTCCTCCTCTTACTTTTGTTACTTTAAAATGATTACAACCCCGTCCCCTCAGTTTGCCATTCCCTCTCAGTCTATTCACCATTTGATTATTTAGCTTGAGGCCTTCGGTATAGTCTCCTCCTCCAATCGACCACTTTCGCCTTCAGCCCGAAAAGTGCCTGTGGAAAACAGGTACGGATTTTGTCAAAGAGGGATACTGCCCACCGCCTCGATTTTACTTGCAAGTTTTCTATTTGTCCGCTCTCCACAGGAAACCTTGCGATCTCCTTGCTAAATGGCAGAGGATATCCGAAAGTCAAAAACTTTGGAGTCAATAGGTTGATGGTTCTTCTCGTCAACCATCTGACATGCTAGCAAGTGAACCCTTATGGTCCTTTAATTAGGTAACATGTCGTACGATGGATGCGATGCAGAATAACTCTTACACCAAATAAGAAGACCGACTCAGGAAGTTGGTAAAATGTCTCTCTCTCCCGACTGTTTTATTTTCAGTTCTCTAAAATAGGGAGTTACAACAGACATCAACAGACGTCACGCAGCAGGTCTTCACATATTTCATTAAAAAACAACTGTTTTATAGCAAAAATGTGTCATACTTGATGTCATACTATGTGACGAACTAGGAAAACCTCCGGGGGGGTTGGAATTGGTCTAAAGGGAACATTTAAGTATACATTCTATATAGGGATGGGTTGTGATTGGGTCTCTGCATTCAGGTGGACAACATATGCCCATCCCAGTACAAGTCATCTTCAGCAATTCCTAGATACATGGTACACTAATCCCCATCCATGTAACGATGCGCTTATTCATTTAAAAGGATCTTACGGTTCAATCATGTTTACAAACTTTTTTTGTATGAAAATTATGTGTGATCAAGAGTCATCCCTGCTCCTGCCATTACACTGGAAAATGACAGTGGAAAAATCAGGATAATATTTATAATGTAGTTGATGGAAACAGCTAATAAAGCACCCCAGTGAATACTGTAATTGTGTAGCACACACCTCAAGTCTAGGCATGGACAGATGTGGACGGTGGTTCTGGATCTTGTGCTTGCAAGCAGAGGTAGATCCAGAGGACGTGAAAATGAAGTGACATTCTCCCTAGAAGACCCTCTTCACTGATGCACCAAAGGGCAAAAACTAATGAATAATGAGGATTAGGATCCAGTTTTGTTGCGCCAAATTTTAAATTTGTAGTCTTAAATTTTAATATCTTTATTCTTATGTTTTTCAAAGATAATTTATTACAATTAGCATTCCTTGTTGTAAAAATATTCACTCGACATTCTGATTTATTCGTTTTCAGTTTTTTTTAAAAAGCACACACATACCAGAAACTGTTCTGTACATTACACTCATCTTTTAAGTGTTCCATATAAATTCTCTTCATTCAGTTTTCAAAGGTATTAGGTTTGACCCAATTGTTTAACACCACAAACTCAAATTTTGAGTGATTCTTATTGAATTCTCTTCATTCAATTTGCAAAGCTATTGGATTTGGCCCCTGTTTTTAACGCCTCTGTGTTTAATGCCTCACCACGTGTTTCCCCATCTTTAATGCTGACGGTTCAACAAGAGGGTAAGTTGCTAGAATTTCTGGAGCCAAACCTTTGACAAACCAAATCTTTACTATTTGTTGTTTACCTCAAATCAATATTTTAGCAAAATTATGAATGAACATACTCACTAGTATTCACCCTTTGTATTCTTCAAACCATTTTTCATCTGGTACATGCCCTTTCCTTCTGTTCTGGTAGATGGCAAATGAGTTTCTTCCTACAGTATACATAATGTTTGTGACTTTGTGAATGCAACCTTCTTATTAATAAAAACTATGCATTATTGTAGTTGTAAAATATTGGTTTCTTGCTAATATGAAGCATTTACCTGTTTTTCTTGGATTTCCTGTCTACAAATTCTGGTTTCCTCGCGGTACGGTTGCCGCAGGAAATTAAAGATGGCCATATTTTATACTGGCATAATGACACGGCCACGCACATGGAACATGATTGCGTCATCACGTCGCTGCCATCTTGCTTTGGGAAACATATATGTATCTCTTAAATATGGTTTCCCTTGGCATTTGGCAGTATTTAATATTTTGTGCCTATTTTCTTAATACAGGATTTAAGTTTAATGCTCCTTAAAAATTGAAAGATGATTCTATTTTTTGCTGACTTGTTATTCTTGCTCATGTAGCTCGGGATGCAACATTATGCATCCTTTATGTCCTAATTTAGCAGTGAATATTGTTGGTTTGTCTTGCTGTCCTATATGAACAATTTACTCTTCACTTGTGCCTTATCTAATTTTATAAGTATAAAATGGCAATACTATATATGTCTTGATGTAGAACATTATTGGAGTGAAAAGGATAATCATGGTTAATAGGAAATGCAATTTGCTAATAGAATCGTATGATTAAGAGACTCAATTTGGCTAACTTGTTTCTTACAACATGATGATTAGTACTTATATTGCAGTGTATACAATAAACATGCAATTTTATTAGAAAAACATGCATTGTGCAATAAACATACAGTGTCCTTTATATACTCCAAAAGTCATATAGGGGTGTGTCAAAGAAAATGATGCATTTCCATATCTGTGTTCAGACCCAAATGGCAAGTATCCATTATAAAAATCCAATATGCTTCTCTGCATCTCAATAATTGCTCTTGATTTCCTCCCCTAGGAGGTAGTTCTACTTTTTCCAAACCAAAAAATCTCATTTTGTGCATCGGGTCTATTGCATGATTTTCTTGAAAATGGAAGGCCAGTGGTGATCTGAGATCTTTATTTTTGATTGCTCTCATGTGTTCTCCTATTCTTATCTTCAATGGCCTGATTGTACTTCCTATGTATTATTTATTGCAGATACATTGAATCCCATATATGACATGATTACTATTGCAATTTATTAAATGCTTTATTGGTCTGATGGTCCCATTTGGGATATGGATGTTTGTCTTGCCATTGTCTGAGTATTGACACACTTGACAATTTCCACACTTGCCGTTGCCTGTTGTTGGTGGATGCAGCCACATCTGTAAAGGGCCAGTAACCAGATTTTTGCTTTGTGTAAAACATTTCTTTTAACTTTTTTGAGTTACGAAAAGGTGATGCTTGGTTGGTTGTCCAAAATGGAATTAAGATCTGTGTCCATTTGTAGAATATGAAAATTTTTTGTTAATACTTTTTTGATTGTTTGATTGTTTGCACTGTATGTTGTTATGAATCTCACTTTGTCCAGTGCCTTTGATTTATCCAATTTTGGTTTATTTTCTAGAAGATCTTCTCGCATTCGTAAACTGTCATGTTAGTTTAAATTGAGCTTATTTAGGCCACAGGGTTTGCTTATTGGTGTGCCAATAGAGAAGGCATTGGCATGTTCAGTTATTCCTAGTAGGTGATCCTGCGCATCACCTATACGTTGAAACTTTTGCATCAGAGTACAGCTCGGATGCTGATGGGATGTGTGGAGGGACACGAAACGTGTAAGTGTTGTTTGGTTATTTGTCCACCCATCAACTGGCCATGGCCATGGTAATTAATCCCCATGGCCATTCCACCCACTTTCTGCCTCTAGCCGCTATAAGCACATTCTCTTGGGATCTCTTTGAGCTAGCTTTACCAAGAAGTAGCATTAACCTTGGTTGAAATGCCTGTCAGAGTTATTTCAATGGAGTCTTCTGCAAATTAATGTTAAAAGCAAGCATTGCCAAAGCCAACAGTTTCTTATAGATCTTAAATATTCATTTGCCAGGCACTACTGTTATATGCACAGGTACGCGCATCATTTTACAGCTGCTGCCAATAATTGCCAGTCACTACCATCATACCTATCCTTATCATACACAAAATTCAAAACTTCTGGCATTGCCAATGCTTCGTCAGCGGTTATAGTGGCTTTTTTGGAAAAATAGACACTTTCCATTTGGCAAATGCACTACTCACAAACTCATTTAGGAATTGCTACCAAACAAATCACCAGGTGATCAAGTACTTGTTATCACTGCCCACTCTGGAAATAACCACCAAATCACAGATCCTTGCAGTTCCTGATGCTGCAGTTATGGAAGGCTCTGCTCCCAGAAGTCATTTATGTCTTCTTAAATGTATTTCAATTTGTGATGCTCCATAGGCAAGTACACACCACTTCAACGCCACAAATGCAAACAATCTCAAATGACAGCCCTTGGAGGTGCTGCTTGGCAGCTGTGACTGTCCCCTAAGACAGAATGAGGGGAGGGGAAAAGTGTGAGCTCTATGAATTTAGCCAGACATGCAGTGATTTTTTTCACCTGCCAGTGGTCTTGCTTGTTCCTGTGTTCTGTGTATACTTACTCACTGTGGGCAATGCAAGGCGGGTACTTCTTCATGGCCCAGAGACAAGCATCCCCGAACAGCCCACCAACAAACCTTGTGAATAGGCATTTATCCTTCAAAGTTAAAAAGGCATACTCATCTGCATTCTCAGCCACCCTCTTACCTTCTCATGTATGTAAAATGTGTAATGTTTGATGGCCGGACCTTCAACGCTGCCCTTGGTGCTTCACTTATGGTCACAGATATGATGGACTTTGAGCCCTGCTCTACAGCGGACGTGGACTTTATCTGGTTAAGGATCAGCAATGGTGTTTCTGAACACAGTTTGATGGTGCTTCATGAGCCCATGGATCCCAAACTCCATGGGGGGCTGGTCGGCTCACACAAAAAGCCTAAAATGCGATCATATCAGAGGGGCCAGCCCAAGTACAGGGGTCAAGTCAAACCACAATGCAGTGATTGGGGCACCATCCAGAGGGAGTTTAACATGTACACACTGATGGGAGGGGCTATGGGGGCAGGGAGATTTGTTTTGATGGTCGAATAGAGGCATTATTACAAGTAAAATGTATGAACAGAAACTGCGGACGCACCGTAGAGAGGGGCATCAACAGCTGGGGTGAATGGGGAGGGTTGTCTCACTTGATTAATCTGCTCCTTCTGCCAAGGCACTAGCAGGAAACTCTTCTTGTTCAGGAGCTGTCTGCACCGCTTTCTCCTCGACATCCTTTTGAATATCATGGGATGCTTGGTACTTACTTCTAGCGATGCGTAGAAGACAGGCAGAGCAGAGGGGCACATGGGGTGCTCCATTCGTAATGTTCAGGTGCCAGCCATCACTGCCTCACCAATGATGCCACTAGTGACCTAGGCCTGACCCGATTCCAACCGTCACAGCGCCGAATGGTCTCTGACTCTGCTGCTGCCACCAGCGCGAGCCTGCAGTGTACAGGGGACATGGCCAGTGTTATCACAGGCGAGGTGAGGCAGCACAAACGTAGTGTGAGTTAAAGCAGCATTTTGCAGCTGTAACACTTTGCACATATAGGCAAGTACCTAACCTTGCCTAGTAATAGAAAATTTATAGAAAAAGAGGGGGTGAGGTGGAGATGCGCTAGATATTGCAACAATAAGGCACACAAGTAATATAGTCGATGTTTTAATGATAACCGAAACAGCCGACACGTGTTTCGACACACAGGTCGTTCTCAAGGCGTACGAAGAATGAGAGTGTGGATCAATCGTAGTGGGGTAATCCCTCAAAGAAAAGGGGGCGATGTGAGACTTAATCGGACATCGCACCAAGTAAACAATCCCTGCCGTAATGGCCGCACAAGTATATTACTCGTAAATCGAGCGAACAAGTACCAAGGAAATCCCTGAAAGCCACAGCCTATCTTGCCTAGTAATAGCACTGGCCACCCCACTGCCTCAATCACTGCTCATCCTGTCCTATGTTCACGGCTCAATGCACCGCTTTCAACACTCACAAGCACATTTACATCTCAAAACCCGATCGACACTATAACCTGCCACCGCCCCGCAATTCACTGAAAACTGTCCCCGTCGCTATCCCATTCAATAGGAACCCTACGTCATTTGGTGCTCACTGCCACATTGATGACAAAAGAGGCTGTTGCGCATGCTCTGGACATCAAAGTGTAAGTTATACATCATGCTATTATGATTAAGAACTAAGGAAGCAAAGCGTATGTCTTTGTGATACAAGTTAACTGTTTGTAACTAAGTACAGCAGATGAGAATTATTGATAGCTTCAGTTGCATAATACTTGAATGAAATAGCTACAATTTAGATAGCCCACTTCCAATTGCTCTCAGAATTGGGCCATGCCACTCAGATGGCCTCAGAACTGACCCAACATGTGACTTCTCACATTCAGACACATGACCTAGTATGTGGGTGGGGGATACCTGCGAGTCTCGTCCCCCGATAACATCCCAAAAACACGGCTCACCCATACGCCCAACCAAACACACTGAGCCCCTGCACACATACCCACACAAGCACACCTTTCTCAGCAGCTCTGTCCCTCTTCTCTGCCCCACCTAAGGTCCAGACTCTTGGCATGTGGTGGCATACGTCATTCACCTCTCTCCTGACTCCTCGCGGTACACTGAACTCCTTGAGGACAGTGTCTAACATACAAGCCCTCCTGTTTTCTGTGATGCACAGGGCCACTCCGTGCGTGCAGATACAGCAGTCTGCAGGCCCTCGTGGGTGGTGGCGAGAACTTTGGGCCCCACTACACATTCGCTCATGGCATGCATTGTGCCACCAGGAGGCCTGGGCTGGCCTCATGCACTACAAGTCTTGCTCTGCTCATACAGGCAGCTGCTAGAGTTAGCACATGTCAGGCTGCCCTGTTAACTCATCATCCTGCCGCATTCACTGCTCACAGACTTATTCACTGTTCACCCTTCATTTCCTGAACTCACTAATTAAATAATGGCTCAATACCTCCTTCTTGTGCACAGGTCGCTGCCCCTTCATATCGCTGCACTAATTTTGTCTTTAGAAAAATATGCCTACCTCAGGTTGATATTTCTCATTTTCATGTCATAATTTCTCATTTTGCTTCTCACAGTTGCTGGATGGGCTTGTCACTGCTTTCTCATTGTCTACTGGTTTAATTTTATGTAGGCCCCACCAGTGCTTCTGAGCAAGTGAAGAAGATTGAGATTGGCCAGGATTACAGTATCGACCAGTGGCAACATCGGGATCTGGGCTTAAACACTTTGGGTGCACAGTCTCCAATTTAGCTACATAATCACCTCCATCAACTAACACTTTATGTTCTTAATTGTGATTGACTGCTGGTTTTTACAACCCTTGTTTCGAGGAACCGAGCTCTAGACCTTCACCATAAAGATGCTGCTTGTTTTTATAACTAACACTGTCTGGAGCAAGCCCATTGTTTTGTAGCACAGTAAGTGTTACAATATATATACACTCAAAGTTATCAACTTCAGATGGAGCAGAGACTGAGTTGTTCCAGCCTGAAATTGGTGCGAGGATTTCGACCATCTGCACGGGGAGTGTGCGCTAGCCTGGGCTTTTTTGATTTTTTGATCATGAAAATGAATGATGGGAGATCAACCTCCGAAAAAGGGTGAGGTCATTCCACACACACTTTCTCTGCTCATCACACAAAACGCATGGTCACTTGTACTCCAGGAGGACACAGCCTACAGGCGCCGTACTCCCCTGTCAGGTTCAGCTTAATTAAAGTATCAAAGGCTCCATGGATCTGCTTTCCTATTGTTTAATTCGGCTGGTGGTAGTGCATAATAATGAGAGATAATTGAGGCAAGCCTGTTGAGGGGGCTTGGTTGCCGAACAGACAACAGGAAGGCCGGGCTAACACCCCTTTGGTATGCAATGTGTCAATTTGAAGCTAGTTCCCACCCCTCTGTATAAAAGGCAGTGAATGGCATGTCGGGGTCCATTAGTTACCATAGGTGCCCCTGCAGAGCGGACGCCTTTCGGAGAGGAGAAGCATGTGATTTGAGGGAGACAGGAAGTCTGCTCTTGTCACATACTTCAAGACAGACCTATGCTTTAATCAAGAGTCACAGAGGGCTCAGTTAACCAGAGAGACACTTTGATCTACAACAAATGGTAAGATGGATGGGACTTAGGTATATGTTGTCACCCCTTACCTTTCCTGCTGCAGAGCACTCTGGTCCTGACCTCATGCATAACAGAAGATAGCCTGCACCAATCACTGGGGCTCATTTGGCTTTAAAAGTGGGATGGCCCCTCACTTAGCAGATCCTCCATCAACTTTGAAAGGAGTGAGAAGAAGGAGGACTCATTTGGACCCAGGCTGAAGGTACAGCCTACAGTACATCTTTCGCCAGTGAAGGAAGGCTAGGAGTTCCAAGAGGGAAGCAAGATCTGTGCCCTAAACATCTCCCAGGGAACAGAGGGAGATACCGGACTCAGAGGACCTGTCCAGCAGCTCCAGAACCTGTACCCAGTCAGCACACAGCATGCCTGCTAGGTTCTGCCAGCAAGCTTCCTAGGTGGGAAGTGCAAGAGAGTACTTAAACTAAGGACAAGGCTGTTGCCTGCAAACACTCTCCTAAGCTTGGAGCCATCAGCCTTGAAAGGATGACATGAGCCCTGCGAAGATGCTAGGAGCAGTGCCACACAAGCATCAACCAGCGTCCATCTATTAAGGACATTTTCGAGACTGTCAAGTCCTCGAACCACAACCAGCTGCACCACTTGTCACGCTGCAGTCACAAGAGCCATCTGAGACTCCTCAAGCAGCGTTGCAGATCTGCCAACAAGCACAGATACAGCGATTCTTGACCCCGAGCCACCGTGTAGGCCAGCCTGCAGCTGTCCGTCCAGCTTAGCTTCCCGAACTGCCTGCCGCCTGATACCCGCAGCTGTTTCCCATCTCGAACTCTGTTTTAGGAGCTACCAAGCACCCTGGAACTGCCTCGACGCTGTTGAGTATCAAGAACTTCCTAAGCACCACGTACATTGTGGTTTTGCCCCCCTGGTCCTTCTCCAAAGGCTCCTAGAGACAGTTGCGACCCTTTCCCCCTTGGTGCTGAAAACAAATAACCTTGAACAGTAAGACTGATTACTTTACCCACTACTCTTCAGTCAGTATCCAGAGTTCACCCCTTTCCTTCATGAAACTGTCTGTCCTCTGTGTTCCTTTACACAGTGGGTTGTATTTTGTAGTGTGCTAGACCTGTCTGGTGTAGTAATAATAAAGTAGATATTTGTATACAACCTTGACTGGACAGTCCCTTTTATCATTGGGTAATTATTGTGTTTTCACTTTGTTGCAACTAACCAATGATCCACGACCTTGCCGAGATAAGCCTGCTGTTCCATCCACGTTACCAAAATTGGCCAAGCAGGTTTATAATTGACGTGTGTTACAATCTGTTTGGATCCCTCTGGTGTACTGGAGATGTGGGGCTGATTGATGGTTAAGAAACCAATATTCATCCCTGGACCACTGCTACCCTGGAAGTTGATTCCTCACAATTGGTTCTGTGATCACGCATATAAACAGAGATCTCTTCAATGAGGGTTTAACAACCTGAGCTATCTTCTGAACCATAGTGTCACTTAAATTTATCAACGTGCATTTCAACTTTGGTTATAGCACTTGATCAAAGAAATGAAAACGTTACACCAATCTTGCTACAGTCAAAGCACAAAATGCATGTACTACAGTGAACACAAAACACATTACATTCTTAATTGTTCAGATAAGCACAATGCCATGGAAAGGGCCCTTTGTAGAACTAACATAAATTGAAAAGGATATAAAGGCTAATTTTTGGCTAATAGCGCCATGGTTACCGCCTACCGTGTAATGAGGCCCTTAGTGTTTATAAAAGTGACGAGCACTGATGTGGACCAAAAATACATCACAGTGGCACACATTTAAAGAGTAAGATTTCATCAAAATGCAATTTTTATGTGTGCAAATGTAATACACGAAATGCATCTAGAAACCAAAAGCAATGACAACAGTATATACTAAAAGACATCTGAATGAACAAATGCTGCCTCGTGCCGAAATAGCACTGAATGAGCTGAGTCACATGAAACGCGCACAATGGAAAAACACATTGGGGGTCATTCCGAGGTTGGAGGTAAGGGTTAACGGTCACCGTTAATGGCAACGGTGACCGTTAACACTTACCACCATATTCCGAGTTCCCTTTTGCGGGTTGGCATTTAACGCCTGCTTTTAGCAGGCGTTAAAAATCCAACCCGCAAAGGGACCTTGGAGTAAATTACGGCACCGTAATTTACGGTGCCGTAATTTACTCCTTCCCCATTCCCATTGAGCCCTATGGGGGCAGGAATGGGGAACCGGTATGGTGAATGGGGAATTACCGGTCCCTCCAACCTTGGAATGGACCGGTAATTACTCCATTCACCATGCCGGATTTCCATGGAGTAAATAGCTCCATGGTTGCTTACCATGGTGCTATTTACTCCATGGATAGCGCCAGCCTCGGAATGAGGCCCATTGCAATGTGCACATGGTCAAAACCTGGTATAGCTTGGTGAAACACCACATTGCAAATTAGTGAAATACAAGGTGTCACAATTTGAACTACAACCTAAATGGAAAGCGTGTTCCAGTGAAGACAATAAAATCAGTTCCAGTTGTTGGGATGCATGTTCAGACCACTGACCCTCCTAGTTTATTCAGATTGTGAAAGAAATATTAAAATTGAGCATGGGACAGCGTAGGGGGCAGGGGCGTGTGTCATGGGTGGGGACAGCTGCCGGGAATGGGAAATCACATAGTGAGAAGTTATTATGCAGGATACATATATACACAACAAATATAACCTGAATTAACACTGCGTTTCCTAGTAGGCCTGAATCCTCGCAGGCCATATTTTATTTGAAACACAGAACAAGGTGATATAAACTATGACTCCTTCTTCATAAAACCAAGACCAGAAGGTAAGTAGTTTACATGTAGGTTTATTCTCTTAGATATCATGTAGAGAAAGCACTGTGACATCCATCCAGCCCAGCACATTAATTCCAACTGACACCAGTGGAACCCCGCACTCCAAACAACCATCAGCACTCCACAAGGATGTCAATGACATCACCACACCAACACTCCACATGGAATGTCACTGACATCACCACACCATCATAACACACACATAGCCATAATCCAGCCCAGCACAGATTATGACACAAGGCCTTGTCCCTTGCCCCACCATTGCATCTCAATTCCCAGGTGCTGCAGAGGAACACGTGTATGCCCCCACATAAGTTAGGCCTTTCACCTAAGTAGGTGAAAGGCCTATCCTACCCTTCTTCTTGCATTCCTTCTCTCTCTACAGGACTCTCCATTAGTTCTTGGCCATAAAACCTTATTTTAAACGAGTCATGGGAATGGGAAATTGTAGGGCACTGCAGATCATTTTTCCAGGTCTCATGGTGGCTCCCTGAAAGACAATCGAGCCTGGCATTGTGGGGTGGAGAGTTGCGTCACTCAGATCTCTCAGGCGTCTCCCACCTGGGTCCCACAACCCACTCTGGCTCACCTTGGGCCATCTCTTATCCATGACCCACACTCGTCTCTTGGCCATTGACAGGTATGTATAACTCAGGGTCCATATATGGCTTTGGATCAACATGGCATGCGCACCCAATGCCAGGCATGCTTACCTGGCAGGAGAGTGAAGGTGGCTGATGTAGGGGATGATTCTCGCTGAGAGCCAGTGCCAGGAGTTCCATGATCAATGCAGGTTACTCTTTGCCTGGCTAATCTCCAGGCAGCTACTCAAGGACAGGTGAATCACTAACTGTGCAGTTGGCTTGCCCGTTGTCATATTCCCATATTCATCAATGATTTGCGTGGTGCCCTCGCTTCAGTGGCACTTGCCATGTAATTTCCAGCCTTAGGGGCTGGATGGCCCACTGGGGGCATTGAATGCAATCTTGGGCTAGATTGGGTACCAAGGGCTGAGCCATCTGATAGCTCATTGGCTGAGTTAGGGATGATAATAGTGATGAGCCAGTTGAGCATTGGCATCAACAATGGTGTATGCAGTAGTGGTGTCTCATTGTGCGTGGTTTTGGAATACAGGACTCTTGTTGTTCATAGTTTTATCATCCACTTACGAAAAACTGGTGTTCAAAGTCAAACCCTGAGCAAAAGAAGCTGATTCAGGATCAAAAGCGGTAACATGGAGTGAATGGTACCTCGCAGCCTTTCTGCTGTCATCTATCAGGTGTCAAACCTTTGGGTATAAGCATATATGGATGTCTCTGGGTGTCTTGGTCATGAGCTGGCATATGCTCCACTCCTTCTGGTCAGGGACTGTTGTTGTCTCAGAATTCTGTTCTTTGGGACATTCACATTGGGCTTCACGCTGCTAAGGGTCCTTTCAAGTTGAGGCCAGTGTGGAATTGGCATTAAGGTCCCGGCAGGTATGCTGCTTGAATCACAATGGGAAGCTGTAGTTGTGATGAAGAGTCCATACATAGCTTTGTCATCAGCAGGAGGTTCTTGCACATGCCTCTGCCAGGCTTCAGCACTATTGCCTTAGTTCAGATATATTCTTCCCTATATCAATAATTAGCATCCTGGCAGCAGGGCAGGGGGCCTCCCAACCAATCAGAATGCTTGGAATAGGGGCTTTACCTCATGGTAAAGTCAGCATTCTGAGCCTCCCCAGAAGTGGGAAGTCTCCATCTTCCCTACCTGGCAGCAGGTGAGTATTCCTGCACCCCCTTCCCTTCCAGCACCCCAGCCCAATTCCCACTTGCCCCCCCCCCTACTCCTTAGCCTGTCCACCCTTACCTTCAGCTGCCTCGCTGGTTGGTGCATCATCTCGAGGCACTAATAGCAGGTGTTGTCATTTTCCAACTCAATGTAAACACAGATCCCTACAGAGGATTCATTAGTCCTCTGAGCGATCTTATATCATAATCATACAAAATGTAGAAATAAACTAATCAGTATTGTGAAACGGTAAATGTATAGTGCCTCCTTTATATTTATATTGGCCTAGGCCAAGTCGCACCATGGGGAAAACCGCGTTGCAAAGTTCTGAATTAGAATTGACTTCAAGCGCCATCTTGGAAGAAAGTCCTCCATCTTGGTTCTAACTTCTGCTCACTCTTCAGTAATGATTAGCTATGTTTTAAGCTGCCAGAGTAGAATCAACCTTTGAGCCTATGTCAACACTAGGGCTGGCAGAGCAGACTATTTGTCCTGCGCAAACAAGACCTTGTAGTCAGAATGAACTCTCATTCAAAGTGTTATCTATGTCTAAAAAACTCATCCTCCTACAAACAGTTTTATACAAAGTGTAGTGTAGGCAGTGTCATCCACTACTCATCCCTGCACTCTTGCAGGGCAAGTGTCATTTCATCACCAATAGGAATTTGCATTGTGCCAGTTATCACCGCAGAAGCTTCCCCTGCTGAGGTTCATCGGAGCACCCCCTGTGGGGTCTCAAGCTCCACCACTGAACTCGCGCTCTTCCCTCTGCCTCGCTTGGGCTTCTTAACTCACCCCATGCACCCTGTGGCCTCTCCACGGGTGGATATTGTATCTTCGTGCAACTCTCTGCCTGTTTCTATCCATTTTGCAATTACCTAGATTCATTTCAAATCAAGGCTCAAAAATCCCCCCCTTGACTTTGCTTTCCAAGAGGCAGAGCAGTGATTTCATCCTTGCATGCCTAATATGGTAGTCGCCTGTCTGTTTACATTTCCTTCCCACTCTCCCCCTCCCTTCCTTATCTATGTCTTAGCTCTAGTGTTAGGCCAGTAAGATAGTTAATTTCACATCCTTACTGTTCATGGCCTGTAAGAATGTCATTGTATTTTCTCTTGTTCCCTCCCTTGCTTTCAAGCGCTGTGAGACACATTGTGTATAGGCACTATATAAATAAACTATCACATCATGCCCTTGCCGGTTTCTGCTACTATTGCCTCTAATTGTGCGTCATGGCATTTCACACTTCTCACCATTACCACGGACTAAAATGCTGTGTGCATCCAATAAATACAAATACAGTGCCCAGAAAGACAATCGCTTCTCTCAGTACTTTCACCACTACATGACTAGATGCCCCACAGTGCACTCTGCCTCACTCTGTACAAACACCTTCCTCACTCTGTACTAACACCTTCACATGAATAAGCGCCCGAGTATAGGCTATATCTAACGTAGCACAGATGTTAACTCCAAGTGGCCACGTGAGCCAGAGTGCACTCCAAAATATTAATTGCCAACTCCACCCTGCCACCGCGACAGAGAACTACATAGCTCAGAATGTCCAAAGTGCCACTGTATCCTGAGGCCCTTATAGGACTACCAGTCCCAAAAGGCATTCCACTCCACGCTGTACAAATGTTCCCACTTGTCTAATTCACTCAATGCAATCTGCTTCCGTCATTATTGACAGCACCATCGCACAATGCACACCACCTAACTGAGGGCAGGGCGTGCACCTATTTTATTTCGCAGACTTGCCACTTGCCCGCAATAATCGAACCTCACTCTGCCGCCTAGAAACGCATGGCCCGACATATACTGTACATTAATCAGTGGGACTAGGCCAAATCATTTCATGTCCCATGACGCACTTCACTTTGCACAGATCACTGACACTGACTGCTCTAATTATTGCTACAAAAGAGCTGAGTCGTGGGGGGATGGGGCTTAGTCAGCTACTGGGGAGAACAAAGCTGAGCGGCTTTATACAGCCTTTTCATCCTCTCTTCCTGCCATCCAGCCCCATTCATGACGAGATTTAGGTATTTTTGGCCAGATGCTTTGGCTGGATGTATACATTAAACCTTTTCACTACCCTGGGAAGAGACCTATGCTATGTTATGTTATTCGAATTTGTGGCGCGCACGTTCACCCAAGGGCAGGTTACTGCTAGGCTAAAGACAGCTAGGACCTAAAACAGCAGAGTTTTCAGGGCCCGTCTAAATTTAAGATGATTCTCAGTACACCTGATGGCGAGCAGCAGATCATTCCACAATTTACCAGCCGTGAAGGAAAACGCGCTGCGTCCTCCATCTCTTGATATGCGGATTTTCAGAATAGCCACTAGATGAGCATTACAGGAGTAAAGAGTCCGTCTAGGAACATAGGGGCAAAATATATCCTGGAGGTCATCAGCCCCCTGGTGATAGAATGCCCGGCGAACCAGACACAAGGATTTGAATGTAATCCTCTGGGCCACCGGTAGCCAGTGAAGTGAACGAAGCACAGGGCTAATAGGAGCACTATAAGGAGTTAGTGGCCACCCCTGCAGCAAGGTTTTGCAACCGCTGTAAACGGTGTATAAGACTAACAGGCTAGCTAGGCCAGAAACAAAGCGTTACAATAGTCGATACGCCTAGAAACCAGCACAGCAACAACCAAAGGTCGCAAGTGACAAGGGACAAATGGAAGTACTTGAAGCAGTTTGAGGAGGAAGTGGTCCATCACGCAGACCGCAAGCCTATCCAGGTGAGTCACGCAACACAAGCTCCCTGTAAATGATGGTGCTCTGTGTGTGCAGTGTCACATTTTACATGTCCAAAATGATGCGTGAACTGCAGAGGCGGATCTAACGGTCGTCAGCCAGACGAATGGAGAGCGGCCCCTGTGCTAGGGCCCGCCCCTTCCACTGCTTTTTGCTGTAGCGGGTCTGCTTTGCGGCAGTGAGTTCCCAGCTCGCTTTCCCCCTGACTGCTAGCCAGAGAGCACACGTGCCATCGACCGTGTGGGTCATTGAGGATCTTAGCATTGTTTGTCAGCCCTGAGGGAACATGGCAGGCTTTTCACAGCATAAACAAAGCCAAACAAGGTTGGTGCGAAATGAAGAGAGGTTTGGTCAATGATGAAAAAAAAAAAAAAAACACAGTTCTTGTGGCGTGTTTTGCATGTTAGTTGTCACAGGGTTAGGGCTTTGTTATATACAAATGCCAGTATCTCCTTCAAAATACATGCTGCAATGCGAAGGTTTTTTTTTAGGTAGTTTACGGAGCACAGCCCTACCCTAGAAGGCGCCATATGCCTGATTTATAAAAGCACTTTTCAATGGAAAAATCCCATTGGAAACGGTTTTTAAATCGGGCACATAGGGGTGTGGTATGGTTGGGGAGTGTCACAGCATTCTACCATCTTTTGGGAAAACAATCAAATTAATAAACTAATAGATACAGTATCGGGTCCTGCAGCGACCACAAGCAGCTCATCACACTGTTGTCACAAACATCAATTATATTCTTGGTTGTTTTTTTAACACCATCCACATTGATCTGTTTTACATCTGAAGTACACGCAGATACAAAATATTGTAAAGGGCTCTGTAATTCCATACTAGTACACCCTTATACAGATCCGAGGTTTTCACTCTCCAACCCGTGCAGCAAAAGCTTAACACTATGAAATTTTGCCATTTTGCAATGCATGGCTGCAGCAACGCCCGCACAAACAGAATTACATCACTTTTCTGCTACAAAGACACGTTTGTTCTCTAGGTTTACAATATTTAGCATTAATAGCAAAGCCTGCTGAGGAGGCCCCGCTGTTTCCAGTTAGCCAGACCCCTGGGTAACTGTAATAAAGACAACTTTATAAAAAATTGCCTTTGTCCCTAAAGTTTGCAATTGTGCACTGTGACCACAGTTAACTCCGCCCACCCAAGGCTCCGCCTCCATGACCCGCCCACCTAGGGCCAGGTGTCAGGTGCTGCCCACGGGCCCTATGCCTTAAATCTGTCACTGGTGAACTGTCCAGAAATTGAGTCATTTCCTTTTGTTTCACTTCCTGTCTTATGATCATGATCATGTTACTAAAAACCTGCGATGAGTCTTCATTTCGTTTCTCTGTGTACGCTGGCAGGCACACCCCTTGGGTTAATAGATGTCAACTTTTAATCCCTATGTTTCTGACCCATTTGCACATTTGCAACTTTAATTATAGGGCGATGCTAAAATGGATCTAAAAAAAGCATGAACATTTCTTAAACTGGGCAGAGGTACACACCCAGAACAGCAAATGATATTGATATGTGCAGATTAGTTTGTATCAAATGGAAAGTGCAGTCGGGCGCGACAGGTGATTCTCTGCGCACCAGGTTTATGGGAACCTTCGATGTCACCCTTAGAATTAAATGGTCAGAACCGCTCCTGTGGCTGCATCACTTAGCCACTATGTGCACGTGCACCCACTGAAGCGCGGGGGCATGGTCGCACCATTACATTGTGACGCAGTACCCTTCAATGACGTGTGCATGCAAGCGCAACATGGATGGCATCGGGGGCCTTTCACCTGTTTCAGTTGAAAGGGACCCGAGCCTCAGGGGGGCCCCCAGTAACTGCCCCCATGTTGGCATTCAGGAGGCTTGTCACACAGCAATATACTGCTATCATTTGGGACTTTAAATGCGTGCTTTGAAGTACGCACGTTACAAGCTAAATTTTCTGGAGCCCATCATCCCGTCACCTCTCCTGACCTGTGCGGTATAATAAAGTGTCCTTATCACCTTGTTGCCTTTGTACTCAGATTGATCTAAATTAGCCCCTTCCTTACAACAAAAGATAAAACGCGTTTGAGTGAACATTTAGTGTTTCAGCTCCCAACTAGCTGCCTGTTTTGTGATACTCTGTAGCTATTAAGCCCTTCGTCTCCAGTATAATGTATGCAACCAATGGGTGCCTCATACCTTTGTTTTCCCATATTAGGCAATGGGGTATCCCAACCATTAGGTTGAAATTTGCCTAAATATTTAAACTGCAAATTCACCAAGACCCAATCAGCTAGCCCCAATAGAAACGGCCATGTAAATCATCTACACATACCTAGATACAAGCTAGAAAGAACAGGGGGGAAAAAGATTCCCTGTCTTAGCCTCCAAACAGTGGAACTCTCTGCCACCTAACATTAGAAATGAGACGTCCTACTGGACCTCTAGGAAAATACTCAAATCCTGGCTATTCGAGCACGAATAGTTTTGTGATCAGAGCACTAGACTAGCACCACAAATGTACCACTTTCATCCTCCTGTCTAATCCACACCTTTGCCTAGCTCTCATGCCTATTTTCCCTAGATCACTACTGTAGTTAAAGTGTAACATTATTGTAAATGTAAATATTCTACTGCTGTACAGATTCGGATCAAGTTATCTTGATACTGCCTATCATTGCAATGATATCATGTAAATACTATATCAAGTTAATGTGTAACTTACCTGTACTGTTTATCATACAATGAAAACCTGCGCCCAGATACCTTTGGGTTAGGAGCACTATATAAATAAACAAATTCAAATACAAACGCTTCATGGGAGCTGGAGTGCTTTGCCATGAAGTGCGCCCTATTGTGCCAGCCGGCCAAATTCTTCCTTTAGTCTATTTGTGTCATGTAGCCACACTCTGCATTTAGCAATTGCAAGGACCACCCACACGTGTCACTTAGATAGACTTGTGAAGATTAGCCATGCAGCACATTTAGAAAGATCTGTGAAGCTTAGCCATGCAGCACTTTTAGATATGTTTGTGAAGCTTAGCCATGCAGTACTTTTAAATACATTTGTGAAGCTTAGCCATGCAGCACTTTTAGATACGTTTGTGAAGCTTAGCCATGCAGCACTTTTAGATACGTTTGTGAAGCTTAGCCATGCAGCACTTTTAGATACGTTTGTGAAGCTTAGCCATGCAGCACTTTTAGATACGTTTGTGAAGCTTAGCCATGCAGCACTTTTAGATACGTTTGTGAAGCTTAGCCATGCAGCACTTTTAGATACATTTGTTTCAGATTATCCACGTGTCACACTTAGAGAGACTGTGAAATTAACCAGGCGTATCACTATAAAGAATTGTGTAGATCAGCCACATACAGGAACTTAGAGAGTAGCCAAGATACTAACCTCCCCGCTCCTGATTCCTACAACACACCACCAAACACTATACACGCCCACTGGTCTACCCAACCTATACACTAAAACACAAATAACACAAGCTAACAACAAACCTGGACACTGGACTTACCCATACGGATAAAAAAAGCCAGTGCGCACAACCTGAAATAGCATCCAACCTACACATGAAACACACAGACACACTCCTACGTGAACAAACAGTCACATGGAAACAACCCAGTCATTGGACCTTACCCGTACGGATACAATAAGGCAGTGCACGCAACGAACCATCCCCAAGCCAACACACAGACGCCCGTTTCTCCTGGTTCTGAACCTATGCTATCACTCTTCCTTTACTAGCCAACGCTGCCCTGTTCTTGCAGAGCCACATGAGTGCTTGGAGACTTCCCTTGGGTGGTAGTGGTGCCCGTTATAATTCAACATAACATAACATAAAGTCACAGGTCCATCTCAAGTCAAAATCATGGGGTAAGGTCTCGCAGCACACCCGTCTTTTGAGTTGATGCTGTGTTTCAGTCTCCTTGCGATGGAAAGAACGAGCTGAAACAGGCGCATCTTTAGTAGTGTGAGAGAAATCAGGTTCACACTTGAATTTAGGTCCATGGTATACAGAGGCGATTTATACATTGGCTTGCAAGTCAAAGAGCTCAGCATCCTGCCCATAACGAAGCCCACCAAATGACCTCACCAGACCTGTTACCTTTATTGATATCCAGTCCCCTATCCAAGGAAGGTTCGAGAAAACCTCTGACCAGGCCTTCCCGCACAGTTATCCTACCCACGTCAAACAATGTGCCCATTCATTCAAAATATGAGCCGGTCTATAATGTGCATGAACAGACGTGATGTATACCAACAAAAGTCTAGTTATGTTTGACCTGATGGAAGGTGGAGGGCTCCTTTCAGAGAAATGTTTCCGGTCTCACCTCAACAGCCTAGGGCGTAGGTCCTCCACCCCTGCAACAACTTCCGTTCTCTCACAGCAGTCCATTGGACAGTCAGTTCCAGAGTACAGAAACGCAATACTGCGAGCCGGTTCAGAGTGGTTTATTCCTCTGAGCTCCGGCCTATGGCCTGACTCCAGTAACCCTTGAGGAGATGGAGTCTGTAGTTCTTAGTCTTTGTGCATGCATTCTTTAATATGCAGCAGGACAAGCATCTTCTTTAGCCAAAAGTGGGGAAGGGATAACCTAATAAAAGTCTGCTAGAAAAAAAAACTAGAGGCCTAAGGGGGGGAGGGGAAAACTGGTCCATTCCTTCAATGGAAACCCTTTTCCTCAACGTTTCCCTCATACGCGCATTCATTTATCCCTATTATCCCTCCTAGTAAATATCTCCTCCTTGCAACTTTAGGACGGCTACCTCCGAGCAAATTGAGAAACTGCACTGTGAGGGGAAACACAGATAGAGGAATTGATATGATATGGCATTTATAACGCGCCTGTACACAAGTGCTTCTGGGCCTGAATTGAAATGATGCCCAAGGAAGCAATAGCAATGATATATTGGAAACGAGATCTATCTAGCTAACAGTATCACCCCATGAAGACTGAGTACCACTCCTTTGTGTGGTGAAAGAATTCAGCTACCTCAAAAGGCATGTGGGACCATATATTAACTCATGGAACATGACTGTATTGGCATATCACTTGTAACATATTACCTCTGTGTTGTTCAGAAGTCACAGTGTCAGCACCAGGAAGAGAAAGAAAACAGGGCAGTCTGGTCCATCTTTACTTTCTGATGTTCCTACATTCACTTCCAACAGGAAATAGAGGGCTGCAGAGGGGTTAAGAGTGCCATAGGTGGTGGGAGGCACCCCAGCCCCTGACTGAATACCTTGGATGTGATGACAATACTTTTGAGCCTCTAATTGGTATATGATAGCCACAACTCTGTGAGGGAAGCTGGACCCTACCTATGTTGACTGTACTGGACAAATAAGATATTAGCATGGAACATATGGCCTTACTGGGTCTTTTAAGGGTGCATTTGGTATATGATGGCACCGTCAGGATATATGCTGCTGTAACATGCATGAGAGAGCCTATAGCAGACACTGTGGCATTAATGGGGTCTTTAAAACTGCCCTTGAGCTATGATGGCAACATCTGCAAATGAGAGGCTGCACTACAAATATGGGGCAAATATATCAAACATGACATGAACTGGCATTAATCATATTACCGGCCTCTGAGGCAGCACATGACATTAGGATGGCAGCACCTGGGCATGTGGGACTGTATCCTTTATTTGATGACGTTGCCAGACATATGCGGCATTACTTTCCAAGAGATGGCATTACAGGCATCTGTGCGGGATTTTAACTGTGGTGGTAACACTAACATGTGAGGCTATAGGAAGGCAACATCATAGAATTCGTGAATTTACTTTGCAGATAATGGCAGCAGCTGGGCATGTGAGGGCGTGCCTTACATTTGTTGACAATGCCAGGTATTTGGGGCATTTACTGGCATAAGATGGCAATACCGGAACATTTAGGAGATGCACTTGACGTATTATAGCGGCAGCTGGGTATGTGAGTCTTTCACTTACATAGAATGGTTATCACTTACATAGACAGGTCATTTTGATTCCTGTCATGCAGGAGTAAGAGTGGTCAGGATAGCAGTAAAATCGCCTTCGGACTGCTATAGTGCCTCTTCGTCATTTTACTAATCTTGCGCTTACTGTGGGTTTCACCTTACTGATGTCACTTCAAATGATGTCATACAGTCAAAGTTCATGTGCATCACTTTCTGTGACGTTGCCAGGTCAAAGGCCACGTACTGCCCCTTCCAGTGATGTAATGCAGCATGTGATGTCACTTCCACTACCATTGGTGTTTTGGCCAATCAACATTACTGCTTCATTTTCTGACCTTCTGGCCCCGTTCCAGTCTCACAATTTCAACTTTGACTCGTCCACACCTGTCAGTCCTGTCTGTCACATATCCCTCTCATGGCAAGGCTCACCACACCTATCTGTACCATTTCATCTGTTAATTATAAAAAACAAATCCTCAGAATTGAAACTGATACAAATGAAAAAATCCACACCATCATAATGGCTTTTTTACCAGACCCTATAAAAAAAACCTCCCCAGATGGTAAACATTCTTCCCCATCAACACTGTAAACGTGTCCTTCATGGAGTCATCCACAAGATCAAACATCTTGTACATGTAGAGTTTAGTGCATACCTTCGAGGAATGAAGACCGCTCGGCCTGTTGTGCCTCATGTTCCAAACGTTGAAAACACAACATCTTGCACTTGTTCCTTACCACCCGGTTCACTTCCTGCTGTGCTCTGTTAAAAGTAGACAGCTTGTGTCCACTCCTCAAAACCCTTCTGAACAATGAAGCAGATCACACAGCCAATGCCTGGAGCCATCTTCCCTGCAATTAAAGTTCCTTTCTACCTCTTCTACCTGCACTAGATTATTTTCTCACATAGGAATGATTAACATGCCCGACCTATACCTCTTTCCCTCAAGCTCAGTTACAATCAGCATCAGTGTGGGGTACATTTAAGGCCCTATGCAGACCTCCGCTACAAGCAAAAACCGCATTTAAACAATGCCACAACAACGGCTGTGCTTTTGTCTACTTGGCTCATGTGTGGCAAGCTTTAAACACTGCCACCCAAAGAATGGCTCTGCATTTGCTTAATTTTATTTGAATCATGAGAAAATGGCCTGCATTCAGACCGGCTCTACATTTGCTGTTCGGTCATCTGAAGCCTAAAGTCTGAGCACAGCATTCAAGACGGCATTGCAATTTGTTAATGCTTTCCTATGAAACATCACAAAGTGTGCGCTCCATTGAAACACAGCCCTGCGTGTGTATTTCATCTGATTTCCCAAAAGTGAGGCAATACATCCCAAGAACGGCATTGCCTTACTAATAAAGTACTTGAAGGGCAAATAATTCTGTTTTGCATTCAATACAGCTTTTGTTTCCTTTTAAAGTGAACCATTGCGCTCTATTTACAGCAAAGGATAGAAATAGCGCTGCTCTCTCTCTTTTCCATTGGCAATATCAAAGAAACTCTTTGCAGTATCCCTCTGTGTCCATGAACCCACAGTACATGCAAAACCCCTACCAAAGATTAGTTGAAACATAATCCCATGTGCTGAAGAACTGCATTAACAAATTGAAAGGAAAAGCCTGCACACGTGTGAATCTGTTCTTTAAAATAAGAAAAATGTTGTTTCAAAGTTAAATGTCAAATGATAGCTTTTGCTTGCACAGAAATATTCTTGAATATGTGGGTGGGGTTTGCAGTGACATGGTTACCTAATGTACATTATGTTTGTTCCCACAAGATTTGGTTTCCTTGTAAAAGACTCGGAAACCAGTAAAACTGTTTTTTTCTGGCCCAGGCACTGAATTCAATTATAAAGCCCTGCCTCCGACATTGGGAAAAGTTGTATCCAGAAGTGAACCGGCTCACAAGGACACATGAAAAGGGCAAAAGTGTGAGGATTCATGGCCCTGCTAGACTAGCCGGCAGCCCTACAAAAATGAACAAAGGAAGCCAGTAGGGCTGGTGCGTGACCGAGAGGTGCAATTTCCTCCAGCATCCACTCTGGAGGGGGAACTGTCAAAACTTCAAAGGGCATAATAACAGTCCCTTGTTGCAAGCCGAGCCTGGCAGAGACAGTTTTAGGTGGGAGCTGTAGGACCGCCCATACATGTGACCAATCCAACCCATTGACATTAAAGAGCTTCTGGATTTTAAGACATTTTTCCCAGCACCCTGAATAAGCAGTAATTTTATATTATGCCAGTTTTTCATGTGATTTTAAGATGAATATAAAGAGACCAAGTGCAGGTTTCTAGCACTTGGTCAACTGAAATGGCCATGAAAGACGCATTTCGGGGTGAATTATAAATGGCATAAATCTGAAACTAAGTGACAAGATGCAAGGTTTTATTTGGAATATGTGTAGTCATTGGCAGAATTTGATATATTATGCATTTCATAAAAATGGCAAAAACTGCCAAAGGGCGATGCAACCTCACACAGAATCGGCGATCGGATTGTCAAATTCCTGGTGACCTATTGAAGCCCCATATCTACTTCGTATGGTGGTGGCTAGTATAAATTGGAAGTTTTGATCGATAACTAATTTTTGGTAAAAAGAAGCTTTGAGAGACAAAAAGGTCATAAATGCAAACAAACACATAATATTATTTCCCCTGAACCAATAAGCCGAGGTGGAGGAGGGCACACTGGTAGGCTGCCCTATCCCAGGAGAGGGGTCATTCCAGAGTACTGCCTCCCCAGATTGTAAACCGATGATATCATTTTGGCTACATAAGGGGGAGACAGAGAAACACAGGGGACTTCAAGATCCAGGAAAGCAGCTATACATCCATCCATCCAGATCCAGGCCCACACAAGAATCCAGGGAGAAAGGAGGGGAGGCAGCTGATGCCATTCAAGAGAGCCCAATGACGAGATTCCTTGCCTAGCTGTCCAGCATCCCATCCAGCTGTCCACAGTACCAGACCTTGCCTAGCTGTCCAGCATCCTATCCAGGAGAGCCCAGTGACCAGATCCGTTGACCCAGGCATTCAGAGTGACCAGATCCCTTGGCCTGGCTGTCCAGATACCTCGCTGGCTTTTCAGAACCCCAAACTCAAGCTTACATTGTAAGTATCACATCACCAAGTCCCCAAAATTGCATATCTTGGTCTTTTTACCCTTGAACCCCATTGACGTCCCATTCAAATCCCAAATTGCCAATGTAATCTGTTCTCCTTTCCAAAGACGAATGTGTGCTAGCCTGAGTCTGTAGCGTATTACTTTATAGTTATTTCCATTATTTGTGAAAGTCCTTAGTACCATTTTGAAATAAATCAAGTAATTCCCCTATAAGGAAATCCACGGTGCAAGCTGGTTAAAATTCGAAATGAACCCCCTTGTCATCAGTGTCTTTCTTTAAATAACTATAGCCATTAAAATATAGCCTCAACAGAACTAGTTTTTGTGTAAAAAGAACCTAATTTGCCTGTGCTTTGTGCTTTCCTACCAATTCCGATTTGCATTCATCCTATAAAAAATCCAAACTGTAATTCCATTAAGAGTAACCCCTTTCTATCAGAATCCTATCTGTTATGTGCTTCTGTTCCTTGTCCTGAAAACCGATTTTCAATTTTAACAGCCAAGCCCTTCATCAAAAGCCATGTAGAAACGAATTGCCATTCTGCCGTGTGTGTTTTCTTTTGCATTCTGTCTTTTTTCCAAACTTGATTTTCTTACCTGTGATCATGTTGCCTTGGTGCCCTGCTTAGTAATCTGTAAGCTTCCTTATCACTTGAGTGTAGCAACACACATTCCTGTCCTAGCTATCCCACCGCAGTTGTAAACTGCTGTACAAGTAACAAGTGTAATCTGATTATGCCATTTTGCTCATAATTAAGGTTTTTAATTTATTTTCTGGTCTCCCATCTTGGGATGGTGGGCTGAATTCTAAATCCGATGTTTCCCCTTTCATTCTGACTCCTTGCCACTGCCTTCCAGCCACAAAGAATTTAGTTAGATGAAGTTTGGGGTGAGTGTTGCAGGGGGAGTGCTTTACTTGAGTGCTATCTGTTATTTTTTTTAAAAATGATTTTGCTTAGGTTTGATATTAAAGGTTTCTGTATATTATTTTAGAAGTTTGAATGAATTGTATTGTGGGAATCTTTGCATTTGTATTGCCACAACACTGGTGGTTGCTGCCCAATTATTTAATTTTGCTGTGATTTTTCATTGAACCATCAAATTAATAAATATCATATTGTACACACTGGCCTGGTTCCTAGTTTATTGTGACACAGGGTGTTTTTTTAAAGTGGGTGTGAGGTGGGTTGGGAGCCTACTCAAATAAAGAACCTGTGGTTAATTAAAGATAAAAAGTGTTTCATTGTGCGCTACATTCATTGTCAGTGGAAGAAGTCCCTGGCTGAAGTGTACCATGTTATAAAACCGTTACATCAGGGACCCCATTCCTCCCCTCTCAGACCATGTTACCTAATGACTTCCAAAACTCTATCCCATTTACTTCCATGCAGTCTCTTTTCTGAATGCACACATGCCCCTTAATGAAGGAATGGCTGTAGATCACATGCGCTTGCTTTTTATTCCTCGTGATAGAGGCTGTGTTTCATGTGAAAAAGAAAACAATTAGTGGCAAACCATTAGTGGTTACTCCTTTTCTTATCCCAAACCCCCCCCATTATCATTTCCCATATAGCCTGACAGGGTCGGACTGGTGCATAAAATTGTCTCGGGCACCAATGAAAAATTGGGCCACAGTTGCAAATGGCAATTCATTCCTTTTGTGACAGACTGTTTCAATAGTAGCCCAGGGTGATTTCTTTGATCAAATGTGATGCAAATTGTGCATTTAAAAAAATATCTATTCAGTAACACTGGTCAAAACTACTCGCTGCATAGTGAAGTTGCTTATCAAACTGGCCCACATCCACATGGGCCATAAAAGTGGTCCACATTGACAAAACACTGGCTCACACTGGCATTTTTAGCCTTTGGTTCGGGCACTGCCCTATTGCCCTATTGGACAGTCCGAGCCTGTACCCTGAGATAGCATTTATGGCAACCACCTCACAGTTGTCAAAATCTCTGCTTCATATGGAGCCAACTTAATGCCCAAAGACATGTTAAATTCAATGCCTTGAAAACCAAAGTGCTCCACACACTTACTTAACAGCACTAATATTTGGCTGCCCTTCAACACTGCCCAGTTCTCATGCAAAAAAAAGGCTACCGACTATCTCCCTCAATCACAAGTAGTCCCCTACAGCTCTCACTAGGCAAATTCGCCAGTTATGGTAAGCTAAGCATCTAAGAACTACTTTGAATTTGATGGGCAATTTTATCTCCAATCCAAAGGTAATGGGAGCAACATTTGCTCCCAGTTTGGCCATTTTGTTTATGGCAGAGTTTGAAAAAACAAACATACTATCTGAAAAAAATCCCTTTAAAAACAGTATTAAGAAATGGAAAAGATATATTGATCCTTATATATATAAATCCTTATACCTCACACCTTACCTCGCAACAACCACGGTACACCAACACCCAACACGGAAACCTCGAAACATGCAAAGAATTTCCCGAAACACGCGGAAACCGATGGGAGCGCTCAACAAGAGAGTGGGAGGGCTCCGACCCCATCACACCTTACATCACAAAAACAGAGGGACAACATCGATTTCCACTTCATCCCGCACAATACAGGGAAGTACCGACAACCAGCAATGCTACCTCCCACCCAACAATCGGACTCAATGAAGAAACCACCGCTGATCTTCATCCAAACAGCATCACAGCAGAAACACCAAGAATAAACAGCCATGTTACCAACTTACTGGACCGCTTCAATGAAGAAGCAGCCGTCGCCGTTCTTCATCCTACCAACATCAATGTGGAAACACCACGAACAGACAACTAGCCATCAAGTACAATCATCTGATCATCTTCAGAGATTTCAACATATGGTTCGATGAAGAAACCACAACCACACAAAAATCCCTAACCGCCCAACTAGCAGCCATGAACCTACAACAACTAGTCAAAGGAGCAACCCACTCAGCAGGGCACACACTTGACGCAATCTTCGCCAACAAGGATCTCATCACCACGGCACCCCCAATTCAAATACTTTGGAGCGACCACCTCATCATTCCATTCATAATCACAACGGCCGCTCCAACAAAAAAGCAACAAGAAAAACGACCCATCATGATGAAAAGAAATTGGAGAACCATAAAAAACTCCAACCTAACCGAGCTCCTAGAACTCAGCAAACCACAAGCATCAACCATGGAAGAAGCAGATCTAGACAAAAAAGTTGCCCTACTTCATACCTGGATCGCAACAACCCTAGACGGCATCGACAAAGAAAAGCCCTTCACCCCATCACGTAAGAAAACCACAGCAAAATGGTTCACCCCAGTACTCAACGCCATGAAAAGAAAAAAACGAAAACTAGAATCTGAATGGAGGACCAACAACACCTGCGCAAACAAATTGAAATTCCTACAACAGATCCGCTCATATAAAAAGGAAATACAAAAAGAGAAGAGGAAACATTACGACAACCGAATATTCAGAGCACCAAATGCTCAGAAAGAACTATTCAAAATCATAAACGAAATAAAAAACCCACAGGGCTGCAACAACACGCCAATTCCATTGATGAAACTCTGCGAGGACCTCAGAGATCACTTCAAAAACAAAATGACCTCCATCCAACACACCATTCAAAACAGACCAAGCGATCACAGAGCAAACCCCACCGACACTGACAAGGAACACGCAAACAAGCTACGGAACTTCCCAGAAATATCAGTTGAGGCTTTCGTCAAACTGGTAAACCAAAGCAACAAATCGGGCTCTCCTGAAGACCCCTGCCCCCCGGACATATACAAAACAATTCTCAAACAAGGAACCCCCATGGAATACCACAGGAACCTCCTCAAACTCTCAATCTCAACAGGTAAAGTACCACAGGCCTTCAAATCAGCCTACATCAAGCCGCTACTCAAAGACACAACAGGAAACGTAGAGGATTTATCTAACTATAGACCCACCTCCAACATACTGTACATAGCCAAACTGCTAGAAACGTACATCTACCAAATAACCCAAGAATTCATGGAAGATCATTGCCTACTAGACCAGGCACAAGTTGGTTTCAGACCTATGAGAGGAACAGAATCAGCTCTCCTCTTAATATGGGACAACCTAAAAACAAACGCAGACTCGGACAACAGTACCGCCATGATTCTCCTTGATCTGTCTGCCGCTTTCGACACTGTCAACCACACCATCCTCATAAACAGATTAGAAGGACTAGGGATAACAGACACTATCCTACTATGGATCAAATCCTTCCTAACAAACAGAACAGAAACAAACAGTATGGATGAAACCTTTTAAATCCAAACCCAGAGACTCCACGTGCAGAGTACCACAAGGTTCATCCTTCTACCCGCTGCTATTCAACATCTACATTTACCTACTAATCAAACTCCTCAAAAAACACGGCCTCACATGCTACATCTACGCCGACGATCTTCAAATAATCTTCAACATACAAGATACCCGAGAAGAAAACACCACACTAGAGAATTGCCTTTGTGACATATACAACTGGATGAACCTCAACCATCTCAAAATCAACCCAGGCAAAACAGAGATAATGATCATCTCAAAAAAGGGAGGAGACAAGCTACATCCCCTGGCCAAGAGAGCTCGGCACCACACCAGAACCATCATCAACTGTAAAAAACCTAGGGGTCCTGATGGATAACATTCTCACTCTAGAGCCACAAGTAAACTCGGTAATCAAGAAATGTTTCTTCCTCCTGCGAGCAGCAAAAAGGATCCTACCATTCCTATCGTTCGCCAACAAAACACTTACCATCATCGCCCTGATCATGTCCAGAATAGACTATGCAAACAGCCTATACCTGGGCATGACCGAACGACTTCTAAAAAAACTGTAACGCATACAAAATGTAGCAGCCAGACTCCTCCTTAAGCTACCCCGAAGAGAACACATCACACCTATGCTAAAAATACTACACTGGCTACCACTAAAACAACGAATAAAGTTCAAGTCCATGTGCATCACACAGAGAGCAATACACAAACAAGGCGCAGAATTCCTAAGCGACAAACTACGCCTACATCAACCGATAAGACCACTATGATCTAGCACCAACATACGCCTGGAACCAAAACCCTACAATAGAAAAAAACTCAGAGGATCCTCTTTCTCCCACCAGGCACCCAAAACCTGGAATGACCTACCTAAGAATATACGGAACACAACAAACCACCTAGCATTCAGGAAACTCCTCAAATCATGGCTCTTCACAGGGTAACCATAACGGAGACGCACAAGAATGCGCAGACATTAAAACAACGATGAAAATAACTCCAATCCCGGCCACTCTCAATCGGGACAAACACTCAAACCAAAGAACTAACCAGTCGACAGAGCATAAGATATCATGGAAAATAGCCCCAAAAGGAAGGCTCCAGAGACTGAACACATACTTAGACCCAGACGAAAGCCCTCAAGTGACTCACCCACTCACACGTACCGGACGCACCATATCCAGACCGGCAGACGCATTTAGATAGAATTGAGAATATTAGCATGGCCACACTTGGATGGATTTGTGGACATTGGCCTGCTTCGCATCTGGAGGGGACTTTGAATACTAGCATGCCCGCCCTTAGATAGAATTGTGAATATTAGCATGTCCACATTTAGACAGAATTGAGAACATCAACCTGCATCTAGATAGGACCATGAAGGTCGGCATGCCCGCACCTAGGTGAAAGCTGAATGTCAACATACCCACACCTAGATAGATTTGTGAAATATTAGCCTGTGTCGCATCTAGATAGGACTTCGAACGTTAGCATGCCCGCACCTATGCGAAACCTGAAGACGAGCACAGGCCACACCTAGAATTGTGGACATTGGCCTTCATCGCATCTAGATGGGATTAATTGAAGGATAGCAAGCCCGTGCCTAGATGAAACTTGAATGTTGGCGTGTACCACATTTGGAATTATGTACACCAGCCTGCGTAGCATCCAGATTGGGTTGCGAATGATAGCATGCCCACACCTGGACAGATTTCTAGACGCTAGATGGTGCCGTATCTGGATGGGACTGTGAATGTTGGCTTGCCCACACCCAGATAAAATTCTAAACATTGGCGTGCGCCGCATCCAGATAGAGTTGTGGGGGTCAACTGGTGCCACACTGAGACAGAACTGCAAATGCTAGCATGCCAAAGGTCAGGTAACCCACTAACCAATATAAGCTCAAACTCTGCATACTTATCTCTCTCACAAAAACTCACACAACCCTCTATCGCACAACAAGCCACACGCACTTCACAAAACTGCAACAACACATAACCCGGACCAACAACACACGCGGCCTGTCACCAATCCAATATCCACACCAAAGCTCAGCATCTGGTGTAGTCCGAGTTGAAGCTGCCAACAGAACACCACTCCTCTCACTATCCTACTCCCTCTTCACCTTATTAACCCACCCCACCTTATCATTTACAGATCCGCCAGAGCACCTGGGGACCAATTCCGTTGGTGACGGTGCGCGGTACAAATACCTTTAACATTTAACATTTAACATGATATTCTCTGCATATGGGAAGGTACGCGACTAGATTTAGATAACTTTTTTCTCTGGCTCAATAATGTTGACAAAAATATCCAGTTCACGATGGAATATAGCGACACAGAGGTCAACTTTTTGGACCTCAAAATTCAAAACGAAATGCAACCTTTTCCACAAACTAAGTGACTGAAACACTCTCTTGCATTTTAAAAGTGACCACCCGAGACACCTAAGAAAAAACCTGCCTTTTGGACAATATCTGAGGATTAGAAGAAATTGTACAGATATCCAGGATTTTTATGAAAATGCCAATGACCTTGATTATAGGTTGACAGAGAGAGGGTACCCCATCACGTGATTTCCAAATCATGCAAAAGAGCCAGGTTTTTCAACAGAGATACTCTTCTCACTGAAAAAGAAGAAAACAACTAAAAACAACCAAGAACCACGTGTGTGATTACACATGGGGCCCATACATCCCTGATCTGAAAATCTATAACTAAACACTGGGCTCTGACTAGATTCAGTCCACCCAACGAACCGACACCTTGGTTCGCCTACAAACATGGAAAAAACTTAAGAGACCAATTGGTTCACTCAAAATCCTCCAGTCCAGCCCCAAGACTGGGATTATGGAACTTGAGATCTACAGTGGGCCAAACATTGCTCAAGAATAAGATGCTAGAACAAAAGTGCACCACTCGTAAATCACTTCATGGAAACAAAACATACAGCTGATGATATCCTATGGTGGATAGTGGACACAGTTGCATCATCCAGTAATCTTACTATGAACTTATTACAGAAAGAAGCCAAATGGATCTATAGACTGGACTCTTTCCAACACGGTCTGAATGAAGAATTCATTTGCCCAACGTAAGATGTCCTACTTGACATAGCACTTCATTTCATCCCGGGTTTTTCCACAGCATCCGGAGCCCTCTTCCATTGCTCTGAGTTTTGCATCTAGGGTCCCCATACCCACGGTGATCTTTTCCAGACCCATTTTTGATACTTTTTTTGATACAGTTATGGATACTTTCTACAGATCCTCAGCGTGTCATCTATGGCAGACGCTGTCTATCTCAGTCCGTGCTCAATGTCCCACGCACGTTAGTTCATCATGTTATATGCATTTTCTTATCGTGCATGCGTTTTCAACAACACTTACCATTGTCCTTCATTGAAGGCACCTTTTTGACTATCTGCGTCCCCTGCACACTGTCAATGAGGCAATAAGCCTAAAGAGATGTAATGACAGGTCTGGAGAATTTAGAAAAGGCTTTTTTAATATATTTATCCACATATACCGTGAAAACAAATGTAGAGTGACAGTGTTAATAAATTCAATGTTTTCAAAACATGACATTCAACAATTCTGTTGGTTTAGGTTAAGAGAAATCTTCTCCTTTTTTTTATTAATTTGAGGTTGGCCCAACGTGTTTCGAGATTCATTTTCTCTTCATCAGGGGCATAAGTATTTCAACAATTCTTTCACTTCAATCTACAAAAAATTAATCCAACATTTAGTAATGTTATTTTAAGGAAAGTAAAGAGAAATCAATAGCAAACCAAATTACATAACTTTGTTTAGCAAGCAGTCAGAAAAATAATTAAAGAGGCGCATCACTTTGCAAGCAACTCAATGGACCTGTCTTTTCACAAAGCAGTAGTGTGATTCATCATGTGCATTTTAGTGCGTAGGTATTGTGTCATATGAGTTTTCCAAGATTTGGATTCCTTTGTGTTCGCTACTATACTCCAGCCTAGATACCAAGGCTGAGTCTTTCTCCCATGCACCTCAAAATTTTGACTAAATTATCTTTTTGAACATTATAACGTATTTCTCTTTGAATGTCATTAATAACGTGGTGTGCAAGTGCATCTCAGCATTTTGACCTTTTTGACTATCACCATCACATTAATTCACCCGAGTGACACTCAGTCCTCTACTCGAGACTTGTAATGGAATGAACGGTCATGGATTAGGAGCATACCATGTGCCCAGCGACAGAAACGTCACCTTCAATTCCTTTCTCTTATCACTGCTCATTCACGAGCACAGTGCGCACATAAAGGCAGGGTTTGTTTCTCCCACCCACTCTGCCGTATTTGCTACTTCGTGGCACATATTAATAGGCAAGCAGAGTCTGTTTCATGGGTGCATGAGTTTTCCTTTCCTACATGCACACCCCCAGTACCAGTAATGGTCCGCCCCGCCCTGCGGAATCATGGGAGCCGTCCGTCCAGGTCTCCATGGCGCATGGAGCTGCATACCGCTTTTCACAGCGAACAGCTCCTCGATGGCTCACGCTCGCAGCCCCGGCTAAGCTAGCCATTCATTGACAAGTAAGTTCAAGCTTGTGTGTTTTTACTGACGCACATACTCGCATCCCCCCATGCCCTCCCTTTCCCCCCCTCTCCTCCCCCCTCCCCACCATTTTCCTAAAATACAGCCTTCATTCGATGCCATTTTGCCAATAGGCTCGTCCTGACAACGCGTCTCAAACCTGACTACACGAGGCAATAGTGATCAATGATGACGGCCATGCACGCAGTCAAAAACAGAAACTACTTGAAGGTGTCAGCCCACCAAGACTTATGTAGAATAGTCTTCTCCGTATGCCAGGTACCGCTCCCTGCTGTATAAATAGGAAAACCTTTTTGGCAATGGTTTACATGTATAAGTTTATTAACCAGGATATGTCTTGCTTTGTCTGCCCATTCTTATATACAGTGCCACACGCGGCCTGCATAGACCTCCCTCCTGACCCACACACTGGCTTTTCTTTGATGTCCTTCGTGGAAACATCAGCAGTTGTAGTGACTTCCAATTATTTTCACGCACCTTTATAATTAATCCACCATACTCCTTTTGGTAAGAGACTCACTACTTTCATTGATTTAACCTCAATAATGATCTGTCTACAACTATCAACCCTTGTGCCTGAATATTTACTAGGCTTTCATGACACCAGCAGTTTAAGATCCACGTTCTTATACCGCTTACTGTTCTTTTCCTCTCTATCATGTGCCGGACCCCTCAGCTGCACCGAACTGTGGATCCATTACTGATCCCAGCTGAGTGCCGAAAGACCTCTTTCCCACAGCCCCTGCACCGGTGTAAGTGACCTGTCGCCAGCAAACCTATAGGCCTACTAGCCTGCATACCCCTACTCAACACACAGGGTGAGTGTTATGCAGGCTCCCTCTTTTTCTAATCCTTTACAGCAGTGCCTACCCCAAAAAATGTTGTTACTTTGTTAGAGAATACTTTTGATATGCTGGAATAATATTATGCTAACAACATACAAATATCTGCGTTCCCCCTTTTTTTGTTTCCTGGAATTTTTCTAGGTCCTTTTTTCCCTGAGGAAGGCTTTTCAAACTCGTGCCAACAGAGATGGTAACAGCCGAAACGTGCCTTCAGTATGTGCCTAATTACAAAGTTCTTGAGCGGCAACACTGAAAACAACATTTGTTTTTTCTTTTGCTTAAAAACTAGCACGTTGGCAGATTACAAAACATGATCACACACTGATCATGATATACATCTAATGATAGGGTAATCTCTGGGAAAAGATATTTTTAGGACATTGTGTGTACCAAAGACATTAAGTCTATCACAGAGAGATATATTTTTGTGTATTTATTTAAAGCTTTGACACAAATATTTGTACTTCATTCTTGTTTGCATTCTTTTTGTAATGTCTCTGATATTTTATTATTATATATAATATTCTCCTTTTGCTTTTTATGTTTAAAGAAATGTATGCTCTTTTGTGTTTGAACAATTGTTTTTCAAGCTTGGTTTAATTCATTTTATCTATTTTTTGAATATTTCATTTTTTTCATCAATAAATGGTTAACTCTTTTTTCCAGCTTTTTTGGTATTTTCTTACTATAAGTGTGACTCACTACATGAGCACAGAAACATATCATTTTGGTAAACAAGCAACAATCAGACAATAATCTTTTTGTCTAACTACAGTGTGGATCGCTGTCCTGTGTTTGTTTCACAATTTTGCCCTGAAGTATTTTTATCCACATTCTACACTCTATGGGCTACCGTACCCTTTTGTAAAACATGGTAAGCTAGGCAACCATAAATTGCTCCACCACCATGCACTGCTAAGACTAACACCCAGGACATCAAAGATAACATCACAAATATCATTGACAACATCTGAGCTATCTATCAGTGAAACAGTTACATCAGCACTCCAAATGTATTCTTCATTGTATTCTTCATTGCAAATTGTAATACAATTCCTGTAACATAGCCCAAAAGTTTGTCTCCACAATGAACTACAATGATGTCTGGATGCTTCAAGTTAACCACATTCTCACAAGACGGGAGGAATTTCACCCACTTCATTTCTCGAACTCCATACCATGAAACGTGAAATTCATCAAATCCAAGATTGTCAGACAATCCTCCGTGCTCAGAATACACGTTCAGCCAATGAATCCAAGAGTCTCCCATGATCCAGAAAGTCTGCTTTCTCAAAGCCATAGCCGTATTCGCTGCACACAACAAAGATAGCTCTTGCAACCCAACACAGCACACACCACTCCCAGGTAACCTGGTTGGCTGCCCCCCCGATATCTGCGGTCTGCGGCATCCATGACAGTCTGCGGTCTCCACAGTCCCATTTCCATGCCTGGAATCCTTAAAGGAGATGGCTGGCACGTGCAGTGTCAGCAGACTATCGTGGTGACCGCCTACACCGTTGCATACTGCAGCCCTTTTACCCTTTTTATTTTCATGTTTCTAACACTCCCTCACTGGCTGCTTTCAAGCAATCACACATCCATCTACCAATCACATCCAAATACTCTGCATGTACACCTATCATCTCAGGTTAACACTTCAGATGTACTCCTGAACTCTCAAAGTACATGTCTCCTATTACTCACAGCCACCTTCATCAAAAACTACTGTAACATTCTTCAAGATTTCTATTTGCAGATTCAACAACATCTGCATCTAACAAGAAATAGTACAGGTATGCTTATATATGTTTAAGTATTTTTTCAACTCTTTTACAAATGTATATACACATGATTCTTGACACCCTGTAATATGCTTCTCAATAAGCATATTCTCTTTTTTAACCACTCTAGCAAATGCCATGTATTGCAGCATTCAGCACATCAAGTGGCAGTTATTTACAATGCTGTGCATTTAAAAATGTTTCTTTTTAGCAGCATTTGTTTCGTAACATTTTAAAAATATGTGCATTTATAGCAGCGTTGTGTGTAACTTTTTATAAAAGAAAGGAAAAAATATAGAAAAGATTTGTCAACCATTTTTAAGTGGCACTTGGTGTGTGCCATTTTCATATGTTGGCAGTACATGCATACTTGCCAAAGTACCCCTTTTCAAACTTCTTATCAAGTCTCGGGTTCTTTCTTTGCATTCTGTGACTTGAAATACCACTAGTCCCATTTCACAACTAGGACTACAAATCCCAGAACGGCACAAAAATAAATAAACAGGCCTAGACTGCAAGATTCAAAAGTGTCACATTTATATTAAACTAGCTGAGGTACCCAGCGTTGCCCGTGTCCTGATCGAGTGGTATCTCATGTGCCCTGGAGGATGTTGATCTTGTCCTGATGTCAGCAAGTCTTGCATCAGTTAGCTCTGGCATCTCATTTGCTCTGGAGAAAATTGCTCTTGTCCTCTGGTCGGCAAGTCGTGCAGCTGTTTGTTGTTGTGTTTCAGAAGCTCTTGATATTGATTTTCGCTTTACATCAGATGGAGCTTTTCGTAGTGATTTTTGTTTTTGTGCTGCATGTTTCAGTCACTTAATGGCTTCAGCACATTTGAGAAAATGTCCAAGAAAAATGGATTGATTGTGCTCTCTTCTCGTCAATGAATTTAAGTAAACTGTAACCTTTACATTTTCTATATTAGGAGTGGGCTGCTAAATATATATATATATATATATATATATATATATATATATAAATATATATATATATATTTTATTCCCTTTAACACTGTTTAATGAACAGTTTCAAACTGTTAACAAATGGTAATACTTTTTAAGGAAATAACCAACATATCGAACATTTTGCTTCAGACACTTTTCCAAATGTTGCCTCCTTCTAGTACCTACTGTAATGAATCGGGGTGAGCATCAGTAAATGAGGGTGTCTATGGAGTACATTTCCTAGCATCCAAACATAGACTACAATTTTGCCCAAGACAAATGAGGATTCCATGCAAAATTTGGTACCAGTGGGTTCAACAGTGTGGATTTGTATAGCCGGACAAACCTACACATACACAATTTATTTTGCATATAAGATTTTTGCATCCAAACATATACTACAGTCTTGCCCCAGACAGAAGAGGAATTCATGCAAAACTTGGTAGACATGGGTTCAACGGTGTGGATTTGTATAGCCGAACAAACATACACATCCACATACATACATTCAGCTTTATATATAGATGAAAAATAGAAAATGCTCCGTGTTTACCAATTTTCTTTTCAGGAGCATTTTCACGAAAGTTAAGAAATGCATATATACATTTAGAGCATTACTGTGTGTAACTTCTTTGTTAAACAAAGAAAAAGCAGATGCAAAACTTTTGTGCAACATTTGTAAGTGCCACTTAGTGTGTGGAAGTTTGATATCTTGATAGTATATGCATACTTGCTAACATGACCCATTCCAAACTCTAGGTGCTTATCCACTCCTACTTTCTTATATGCATTCTGGGACTTTTAGTCCATGTTTTCTAAAGGAAAAAGTGCAAATTCAACTCCCAGAATACAAAGAAAAAACCAAAACGTCATAAGCACCTACATATTGCAATGGATCCTGTTGGCAAGTGTGCATGTACTGTCAACATAGTAAACTTCCATACACCAACTGCCACTTAAACATGTGCTACAAATCTTTTGCATCTGCCTTTATTTTCTTTTACAAGAAAGCTACACATAGTGCTGGTATAAATGCACATCTGCATTTTTTTAATTTAATGAAATTGCTCCCAAAAAAAGCAATATTTTTATACAGTCAGCATTTTCCATTTTTCATTCCAAATAAATCTCACACTTTCCAACCTCACTCATTACATTCCTTACACTGCCACCAAAGTATCCATATACAACACTCCACCTTACATATCAATAACTCTTCTTCCGGAACCACTAATATAAGACACCAAAAACTGGTCCAACAACAGTCCACCATTGCATTACCACTAGGCAACAGTTTCATATTCTCTAAAAACACTGCAACATATTACAAATACATGACACCACAAATACAGCACTTCCATTAAAATCTTCAGCACAAAAATAACCTAGATATGAACCTTTTTCTCACACCCATGTTTGCCCTGTTCCTTCTAATGTGCCAAACAGCACTACTCATACTCCAATTGTTTTAAGAACATAGTTAACACACTTTCGTACACCATCCATAACGCAACTTTATTAAGGGCCTCATTACGACCCTGGCGGAGAGGGTATTACGCCAGCGTAATGCATGGCGTACCTCTCCGCCCTACTACGAGATTCCTTACCGCCATGGAGAGTTTTCCGCCTGCTTTTTGCAGGCGGAAAAATCCATGGCGGTAAGGGACCTTGTTGTTAATTACGCCACCGTAATCTACGGTGGCGTAATTAACGCCTTCCCCACTCCCATTATACCCTATGGGGCAAGAATGGGAATGGGGAAGGGCAAAATGGGGATTGGGGATTTACCGCTCCGCCTGGGTCGGAATGGGGCGGTAAATCCGCCAACCTCCATGGCAGTATTGGCAGCTTAGCGCCATGGACCATGGTGCAAATTGCACCATGATCCCCGCCAAGGTCGTAATGAGGCCCTAACTCTTTTTCCCAACAACTCTACCTACCTTCATAAATAACAACCTTGCTTAATGAAAGTACTTCACCATTACCACATATACCCAATAACTTTCTTTTACAATTACAGAAAAGAAGAACATTGCCAAAGACAGCTACAGAGAACACTCTTCACATCCTACAAAGTAAGTACATCAATATACCATGTATATTTTTAATTGTAACAATATACTTTCACTATATAATAGCCTAGAGTATTCTTTTCAATGTAAACATTTATTTCACACTTACTCATTATATTGTCACATTCACACTCTTTCTTTTCTCATCTAAACACCACAATTACAACAACCACTATTTTCCTCAAAGCATCATATTGTCCCTACTTATTCAATCACACCACCACTCCATTACTCACTAACCAAAGCCCATCACATCTACACACACTCTTACTCTTACAACCTTCCAACTACACGGATCATCCCACTATACAATCACACAGCACTCTCTTCATCTCTACAATCACACCCACACCCATCCACATCTACATGCACATACATCTCACAACATTCAAACCCAAACTTTCTTTTAACCCACTAGACAGAACAGAATGACTATTAAAAAGCAACTCTGTATAAAACAAAGAACAAATAGAGCGGATAAGAATAAAAAAAGCCATATAGTCATCCACCTCTAAAACATTTTATAGAGAACATTAAAACAAAACAGCTATTAACCTCACTCAACAAAACGAAACCAGCGACAACTAAACATAGTATGGCCCCTCTTCCAAAAACTAAAAGTAAATAAAGATGTACAAACAAAAGCAGACCTACTAATTAACCTAACACTAGATCTACCAATGCTAACGTAGCCACAGTAAAGCATTCAAGTTCTTCACATTCTTAAAGACAGCTGAAAAGTCAAGATCTACACTTAAAAACTACTGCAGAAGACTAATCCTCGAAGGTCTAATTGACAGCGCATTTCTACTTAAAAGAAAGTTGTTTATATTAATTTTAAACAGAATGAAACCACTAACTAAATGTAATCAATGCATTAAAAAAAGTTAGGCTAAACATGCGTAATGTCAATATAGATGTCTTTTCCAACTTCTGTGAAGGTGAATGGGTTCATACAACCAACACAGAACCATATTTCAATGATGAGGCTTATAAACAAGAACAAACCAACACAATTTCCATAGACAGTAATGGCAGAAGGTATGAAATGGTAGGGGACAGCATTGTGGCAAAAGAAACCCTCATAGAAAAAACTTCCCCTACAAACTTTCAACCAAATATTCCTTTCACCCAAACAAACTGTCCAGTGCATAAATCAACATGTAGCTCAATATGTAATATACGCCAACAATCCTTTAAATCTTTATGACAATTCCTCAATCGGTATGTGAAACTAAAAGACAAAACTAAAATGAAAACTTTACAAACCATGGACTCTTGTCCAGTGCGCAGCCAAAATGGACTGTAAGAACATTTATTAGCCCGCATTTCAGGAACTGCTTATAAAAGCACCTTGCACCACATCAAAATGTTAGCAACACCATTCTGCTTTATGGAATCTGGTTAATCGACTATGCTATGCAAAAAGGCCTCCTCTAGAACTGCAAAATGTAACATTCTCCTGTGTGGAACAGCCAAAGAACTCCTTCGGGAAATAGAGCACATCCAAAGTAAATACTTTGTAACTGAAGTTGACTGAGAAAACATTAGTGGAAACATCGCAAACATCAAACTCCTAACACAAACATACAAAAAAGAAATAGCTAAGTTTCAAAACACATCTGCTGAAATTCCAGACCAAGTATGTGTCTGTGGTCACACAACTTTTTATTAAAAAAAGAGCACACAAATAGTAGATATGACCTACAAAATAGAGGACAATGAGGAAACTCAATGCTTCCAATAAGCTTTATATCTAACAGCAGACAATAAATACAAAATAGCTGACCCCTCAATAGTTTGTACGTACTGCAATACAAAGCTTGACAATAACCAAATGCCATCACATGTTATCACTAATAACTCTGGAATATTCCCACTTCCAAAAGCTCTGCAACAACTTAACTTGCATGAGAGCATTATAATCCAAACGATATACCCATTTCAAACTAGAATATGCCTTCAACCGAAAACAGCCAAATTGCCCCCATCTGAGTTACTGAAAAGCATGCATGGCAAAGTAGTATATTTGCCATTAGATCTTTAAGAAAATGTAGAAACTCTAGGAGTACAACAGCTAATAGATCAATCTTTGATTGTACTAGTTAATGGTGTACCAACAAAAGACAAACACATTTGGCAACAACTAGTCAAATTAAAGAAAGTTAGACAAGCACTTCAATATCTGAAAGAAAACAATGGGCCTCATTACGACCCTGGCAGAAGACCATGGTGCTATTAGCACCATGGACGATGCCGGAGTCCGCCATGGCGGAATGGGGAATTACCACCCCATTCCGAGGTTGGCGGGGCGGTAATTCCCCATGCCGCCATGGCCCTTCCCCATTCCCATTTTTGCCCCATAGGGCTCAATGGGAATGGGGAAGGCGCTAAGTACGGTGCCGCAAATTGCGGCACCGTACTTAGCACCAAGGTCCCTTTGCGGGTCCCTACTTTAACGGCTGGTAAAACCAGCCGTTAAGGTCGGGTCTCGCAAAGGGACCTCGTAATTAGGCGCTAATAGGTTAACGGCGCCGCAGCCTTTTATGGCACCGTTAACCCATTAGCGCCTGGGTCGTAATGAGGCCCAATGAATACTACAAAGATATAAACATAGAGTAAAACTTAAGAGAAACCACACAAATAATTCAAGATTCATCAGCAACTGACCAATTTGAGGTTTAGATCCTGTTATTGCAGCCAGCATTTTAGACCAGCATACAATTCACCCACTACACTCCAAAGATACCATTGAAGATGCATTAGAAACTTATCAAATGCTTCAAGCCAAGGGATCTCCAATGAGCATATGCGAAAAAAGTGTAGAAACACGTTCTTTTCCTCTATTCTTTCCAACAGGTAAAGGAGGAAGATATGATGAAAGATCCACACAAATTAGTGCATCAGAATATCGCTCTTTACAAACATATTCTGAAGACCCCAGATTCAGACAAAATGTAGAATACATTTTCTGTCATGAGGCAGAACAGACTGACTTGAATGCATAGGATGGCTGGCACAATGAAGGGCCAAAATCACAGCAGGTGCCATATCTGCCACTCCTGCAGGTGCTCCACGGGACTACAAAAGGCATATGCTGGCAAAGGCACAAGACAGAGCCCAAAAGGGCAAAGACCACAAGCCGAGGCAGCCCCAACGACCCCAGCAGCCAGGTAACACAAAAAACACAAGACCCAGCAGCCCCAGTGGCATCTGCAGCCAGGAAACACAAACAACCACAAGTCCCAGCAGCTCCGGCGGCCTCAGCATCCTAGTGGCACAGCCCACAGGGCCTACAAACTCTCTGGGCAACACCCAGGCCAACACCAGGCTTGTGCGCATGCGCACGCAGTGAGTGCTTGTGCGAGCTCAGGATTTCACTGGCACAGTCACCCTCAGAGAAGCTCCCAGCAGGCAGACTCATTGCAGGGCCGTCATCTCGCCTGCTTTAACCTCTGCAGGCCCTGCAGGCTAAACAGATAAGTGTAGTGCTGGACAATGAAGCACTTGGTGATGTTGGAGGGAACAGTTCTTACCAGCTCGGGAACTCGAAACTAAAACAAAACTAAAACAGCATGTGGCTGTGACCGGGCAACGGGGAAGGCCACTAACATGCATGATAGACTGCTGAGAGGGCAAACACCCTGGCGGTGCATGAGTCTTTGATGTGCTAAGCTAATAAGCGACTCGAGGCACGCTTTAACTATCTCCTTTTTAACAGACCGCGGGCTCCCCCTCGCATGTTGGTACACACTTTGATGACAGCTCAAGAATGGGCTCCGAAGCACACGACCACTTGAAGCTAAGTTTATTATTCTTTGAATGGCATTACCTTGTAAAGTATTTGTTTGTTCACTTTGAAGCAAAGTTGCAGATCGATATTTGTGACCATATGTGTGTTCATAGTTTAAACAGCGTTTACTCACTAGGTATCAGATGCCTATGCTGAGCTGGTATACTAAGCCTTCGAATCAGTGTCAATAGGCTACAGAATCCTCCACTAGGCAGGAGGGCAATCACAGTGGGCAATACAGTGAATGTGCATGGAGCAAACTCAGTGAAGGCAACTGAGTGGTAAAGCTCCATATTGCTGGTATGTTAGAATGTGTGTGAGTGCCAGTGTGTAGAGAGCATTCTGGGGAGAAGCCAGCAAGAACCCAACTGCGCCCACCCACATGGTATGTTACTTTATGTTGTGCAGAGTATGCATGGGATGACTTGCATTATTTCTTATGCAATGCAAACCAAAATAAAGGTGGAATAGATATAAAAACACCAGGAGAGCTCTGTTATCTTGACACTGTCAATTTATGAAGGTACTTTCACCATTGCTTCATTGCCATGCTGCACTACATCTGCAATAAAACGACTCCTTGGCTCGGAGAAGTGCAATACTTATTTTGGAGAAAAGCATATCAATACAGAGGAACAACACACATTCAAATGCTTTTGTGGCTAAAAGATGCTCCCAAATTTGGCCATGACAGGGATGCCACTGTTTAACAGTTTATTGAAAAATACATTACATGCAACATCCCTTCAGAAACCATACATAATGACCTACGTACACAAATCTTACGCTTCCAAAAACAAAAGTGTGGCAAATACTGCCGACATAGATATAAAAACAAAGGTAAATACTATACCAAATGGCAATTTGGCTTCCCTAGAGCAGTTTGGAAAAAAAGACAAGTAGATAGCTTGATGTCTTCTGTAAGAGACAATGTAAAAGGCAAATTCCCTAAAAACACATACAACATTAAAAGGGAGAAAGCATCCAAGTACATCAATGATTACAATGCAATCATTGCCCTCTTGTGGAGCATTGACATACAATACATTGCAGAAAATTCCACTGCAGTTGCAAGATATGTCACAGCCTATCTCACCAAAGCTGAGAAAACAAAGCTAAAAGACCTCTGGGATGACATATCATCTGAAAAAACACTGCCTCAAAAATTGTACAGCTTTCTTATAAAAAATGTACTCCCGTAGAGAATGTGGGTGCTACAGAGCTGCAGACCATTTAACAGGTACAGCCTTATATGGCAAATCTGAATACATTGCCTGACTAAACCTTGGTCCAGCTTCATACCGAAAGAAAAGTACTAAAATCCTACCAAGAAATAGAAATAATAGCCACAAATGATCCCAACAACCAGGACATTGTAATGGACACACAGTACCCAAACAGAAGTACTACTGTGGAAAAGATGTGCCTGTACGACAGAGCCCAAACTACTACTACAAAAACAATGTCACACCAGATGAGACAGCTGGCAAATATTCAGTCTCAACTTGTGAAGGAAGCCTAGTGAAACTTACCAAACCCAGCTTAATTAATCATATCATTTAAATCTCTGCAACATAGAGAACTTTATTACATGACACTACTGCAACTTTTTAAACCTTGGAGAAAAGAAGAAGAATTATTAGGTAAGTATAACTCATTTGAAGCTGCATTGAAAGCAAATGAAAGCAGTATAACAAATGTCAATTTCAAATAATACAATAAAATGTTGGACAATGGGCCTCATTACGACTTTGGAGGCAGCCGGCTGCCTCCAAAATCGTGTCCGGGTTCCCTGAATGGGGAAATACCGGGCCATTCCGACTTTGGAGGGCCCGGTATTTCCTCCTTCAGGGAGCCCGGACCGGGTCCTTCCCCATTCCCATTCGAGCCCCATGGGGCTCGAATGGGAATGAGGAGGGAGCTAACAACAGGCCTGTTAATAACGGGCCCGTTGTTCGTCCCTGGTCCCTTCGCAGGACCCTCTCTGGACACATGGTGAAACCAGACGTCCAGAGCGGGTACCGCGAGGGAACCTCATAATAGGGTGGAATGGGATTAACGGCACCGGCACCATTACCGGCGGCATTAATCCCATTCCGCCGATCTTGTAATGTGCCCCAATGACCGCCATCAAGAGAAAGCAATTGAAGCTCAACTAGATAAAGACACTCCTGAGTGCAGTCAACCTTCCCTTACAGAAAGCCAAGAAGGTGTAACAGCCTCCATCTAAATCTGCCTGCCTCTACTCTCCGCCCTTTGCAACTCATCCAGAACAGACTTGTCCTTGGCCTCAAGCCCAGGGACCGTTTCTCTCCAGGACTGAAATCACTACACTGGCTCCCAGTGACTGCGAGGATCAAGTTCAAAACCCTCTGCATTGTCCACAAGGCCTTCTGGGGCCTTGGGCCAAAATACCTTCAACTCTCTCTTCCTAAATATCTTCCTTCTCGAGCTCTTCCCTCATCCGCCTCCAACTCCCTCAGGGACAGCCACTTCTCCAAACAACGAGTTGGTGGCAGATCTCTCTCCGCTGCAGGGGCCTCCCTCTGGAACAGCCTTCCTGCCTCCCTGAAACTTGAGGAGAACCATCTTCGGTTCCGGAACCTCCTCAAAACCTTCCTCTTCGCCCCGGCTTTCTCTCCCCCTCTCCCCTGCTAAAGTTACTGAAACTGCACTGAATCTGTAACTGGGCCACTCACCTTTCTCGGACCTTGGCACTGCCTCCCTGGAACCCCCTGCACTACGGGACTGTGTCTGTATCCCTACAGCCCCCCTTCCCAGCACTTGTCTGCACTTACCTTGCACTTGCCACTAGCTGGCCATTGTTATTTTCCTGTATGCTATTAACCCTGTACTGCACTTTCCCCTCTCCCTTTCCCCCCTTGCACTTTCCCCTTTCCCCTCTACCCTTGCACTTGCGTGATCTGAATGACACGTGGCCTAGTAGGATCGTTGTCTGTCTCCCCTTGTCTCCCCTTGTCCCCCCCTGCCTCGTCGCGCCTTGAAACACTTGTGTATAGGCGTGTTACAAATGCCATATCATATCATATCATATTATAAGGACTTGGAGAACCACTCATTCTAAATGAAGCAGAAATAGCCATGACTGAGTTAGAAAATACCATGTATCAATCTAAACAATCTGAAGAAGAATTGTCAGTGCTGAAATCATAGCTAAATGATGAACAACTCACCATTTATCTGGAAGTCACTGAATAATTTGCACATAGTTTTAAACATGAAACTAAAACATGTAGCTGTAGAAATTATAAACCTCTGCTCCTGTATGTAATGGTGAAAGTGGTTCTGGTAAAACATTCTTAATTAAAATAATCAACAAATTCCTACAAAACCTAACAAACAACACCTTTTCAGCTGTTGTAACAGCCCCCACAGGTTTATCTGCCAACAACATAGGAGGTGTAACTTTACACCGACTACTGTTCCTGCCAGTAGAACACCAAAACAACTTTGAATTATACAAACAATCAGCACAAGCTGCTACTGAAGTACTCAGAATGATGAAATAAATGTAAGTGTTCCTGATAGATGAATCAAGCATGGTTTACGACCTCATGTTGGCTTTAATTCACCTCAGAATGCAAGTGGTCCTAAAAATCAACTACGAAGAATTGTTTGGAAGAAAAGAAGTTATTGTTTTCGAAGACCTCTTACAATCAACACAAGTAAAAGGTCAACCGATTTTCAAAACATTAGCACACTGTCAATGCCGTAACACATGCAGCAGCATTGGAAATCTAAACCTCTGGCAACATTGTTACTACAGAGAACTAGCTCAAAACCTGCATCAGTCTGCAGACATAACCTATGCTAACATTTTAAATAGCATTAGAGCTGCTCTGCTTACTAAAGATGCAAAATCCATCTTAAATAGTGGACTAATCCATGAGCAATATGGGTGAAAAACATCTGGTCCTGATGTCATGGAACAATTAACTCAACAAAATATGAAATGCATGTCTTTAATGCCAACCTTTGCAAGCTGTAGTCAATTTAACAAGCGATGTTAAAAAAAGAAATGCAACCCGTATCAGCTCCAGAGACAAACTAGAAGTGCACGGCATGACACTCTGTATGTGTCAACAAGCAACCGCATGATTAAATAGATTAGAAAAATGTATCTCCAACACAGTTGTATTAGAAAAAGTATTAACTCATTGGCCCTCATTACAACACCAGCGCTAAACCATGGCGCTATTAGCACCATGGTTGGTGCCGGTGTTGTAACGGGTCCGCCATGGTTCAATGGGGAATTACCACCCCATTCCAAGGTTGGCGGGGCGGTAATTCCCCATTGAACCATGGCCCTTCCCCATTCCCATTTTCACCCCATAGGGTTCAATGGGACTGGGGAAGGCGCTAAGTACGGTACCGCAAATTGCGGTACCGTACTTAGCACCAAGGTCCCTTTGCGAGTCCCTACTTTAACGGCTGGTCTACACCAGCCGTTAAGGTCGGGTCCTGCAAAGGGACCTCGTAATCAGGCGCTAATGGGTTAAAGGCGCCGCAGCCTTTTACGGCACTGTTAACCCATTAGCGCCAGGGTCGTAATGAGGCCCATTGTCTAAAGTGCAGAGTAATTCTAAAATGTAACCTTGACGTACAACAATGTTTATCAATGGAGCAATTGGTACAGTTATTGGCTTCCAAACATATCCAAATGACAACAACAACATTCAGTTTGTCAACATCCACTTTGAGAAACTTGAAGAAGTTAAATAAATTGGCCGCACAATAGCACGTTTCCTTCTTTTGGAAGACATGTATTTACGCAGAGAACAATTCTCTCTATCTCTTGCATATGCTGTTACTATTCACAAAACCCAAGGTCTAACCCTAGATCACTCATTGATTGACTTTGGCAGCACAGTCTTTAAAGAAGGTTTGAGTAACGCAGCACTTGCAAATGTGCATACACTCAATGGTCTATTCCTAGTGATATTTAATATAAACAAAGTCAAATGATGACATTCTTTACATCCTAGAATGAATAGAGCAGGCTATTCACACTCCTAATCTAGATATGTACCCTATACCTAGAAAAAAGTTCAAAGAAAACTAATGCAAACAGAACCTATAGCAGATCTCCCAAAAATACTGCTAAAGAGCAATCACCAACTGCTTCTCCATCAAATAATACAACAACAAAACTGTCTAGTACAAACACAACTACACGTCCATCAAAAGACAAAGAAACAAATATCTCTTTTCAAAAAAGAACTGCAGGCCCATCAAAGGATGCAGAGACACAACACTCTGGTCCATTTAAATTCAGCAGGACAACTGGAGTACATTGTTATGCAAATGTAACAATAAACCTTCTCTTCCAATTGCCATCAATTATTCACAACATTTAGTTAAACAGCTTGGACCAGTTGTGTTTGCAAATGCTCGTCCTTCACAGAAATGCTACAAATAATCCTGATAGCACTTATAGTGTCCCAGGTATAAGGCAAAAAAGTGACTACTATGCAGGGATGGAAAAATGTTCCATAAACGCACAGGAAGCTGCACAAGAATTCTTAATGTACTTACCACAAATACTGGAAACCAAAAACCCCTATAAATGAAACCTTTCAGATTTAATACACGTTGTAACATACATGCACTCTCTGCAACCATGTTTCACAAGAGCACACCCCTAATGAACGATTTGTATATTTATCCATACCAAATTGGGAACTGGCCAAAATGACAGAGCTTAGAACTTAAAATTCTGAATGTGTGATTTGGCTGAATTTTGGCCATTCGAAACATTCTGAGCGGCCGAAAAGTTCGACCAAATCACGCATTCGGTGCTGGGGGCTGCAGGGCTGTCCCTCGCACCCTTGCTCACTATATTGTGAGCAGGGGTTGCGGGGGTGTCCCCCACAGCCATCACAAAAAGCCTTTCAAAAAAAGAAAAAGGGCTACGGTGTGACCCCTGCACCCTTGCTCACTGTATTGTGAGTGGGAGTGGGAGTTGCAGGGGTGTCCCCTGCAAACATCCTGAAAAAAAAAAGGTCCCTGCGGTGCTGGTCCCGATTACTGAAGTGAAAGGGAACAGGCGTTGCAGGGACACATGGTAATTAAGGGTGTGGGGGAATGGTGGTTGTGGTGTGGTGGGGGTGTGGGTGGGGGCGGGGGCTACGTTCTAAATGTTCAGGGGAGAAAAGACCGAAGATTATTTCAGAACAATTATCTTTGGTCTCACTCAAAAATTTGCAATGCAGGCTTTCAACCCGATCCCCAAATTGTGAATCCATTCCATTTCACTAGCTTCTGCAGAATGCAAATCATGGCATAATATGCCCTTTTTGCAATTCAGACAATAATTCCAGCATACAAATAAACTCACATAGCCAATAAGTCATACTAATGCTCTATGGTGCAATGCATATTGTACCCAAAATAAATGCAAGCTCACTAGCTTTACACACGGCCAAGTATCTGTTGGCAAGAAAACCTTCATAATAGTAGGCATAATATACCACACTGGTGCCACAACAACTTCAGGCCACTTTACTGCATATGTCAAAGAAAGAAGTGGTTGGTTTGAATGTAACAACACCGCAGCCAACTTAAAATTACTTTTACGCTCACCTGGGATCCACAGGGACGCCACCCAGCCGGGTTACTCTCTGGTATGCTTCTCAGCTTTGCCATGATGTGGTCTGCGGGGAAGGTTCTGCCTTGTGGTAGAATTAGGCGTGCTCTCCGTCCTGCCATCTTTGCAGGGGCGCGTTGTCTTTCATGGGCGAGTGCAGTCCAGTTACTTCACTGACACCGGCCTGTTTGATATTGTTCAGGTAGGTCTTATTGCTGTTCATTAGTTTTGTTGCTATCCTGCATGCCTTTCTTTGTTTAAAATGTCTCTTTTTTCTCCCTTAGGTATGCAGAGCTTCAGCGCGGCAAACTGGCTTGGTTGAGCCCCGCTGGTAAATGATGGTGCATTAAGAGCGCTATGATGCGGTAAGTAAGCGCTATGTGCAGCGCTGCAAAGTCTTGCCTTTGCTAACCTGTGTTTTCCTTCCTTGTAGGTCGCAGTGTTCTTCAGCGCAAGTGGAATGTCCGGAGTGGTGCCAGCCGAGAGGCGACCAGCCAGGTAAGTCTTTTGAGCAGTTCATAATTTGTAAATGTCTCTACTGCTTTCTTTAATGTTGCCTCTATCTTCCTCTTTCAGGCCGTTCTGTCCGGGAGGCGTGCAGATTCGAGTAAGCTGTTCTCAGTAGCTGCAAGTGTTTAAAGATGAAGACTGCAGGTAAGATGCTGCTGCCAATGATGTTCCTTTTGTCTCCTTACAGGTTCTGCTTCTCAGAGGTTCGAGGGAATAGCTGGGCACGGTGAGCGTCACGTTGCAAGCTGCAAAGTAACGCGAAGCGTGTTGTCTTGCTCGGGTGTGGTTTAAATAGCCCCAACAAAATATTCCAGGTAAAGTAGTCCCTAGGCTACCACACCCAAAACACTAGACCGCATATCTCGATTCTTAGGAACCAAGCTATGTGGATGCCTCCATGTTGGCTGACAATACAATAAAGTAGTTCCCAAGCACATTGTTTTTCATGGTGTATGAGCCTGGCCCCATGAGGGCTTTTGAAGAGGATGCCAGGCTCTAGAGGCCCGAGTCCTGACTCCACCTGGCCAATGGGTTTGCCAGAGGGGGTTTTGGGCGAGGGTCGTGACAATTACTCCAACCCAAATGTACTCATTAACCTGTAGCACAATAAACTGTTAGAATACGCTAACAGGTATCTAACTACATCCATAATGCTACAATAGTACTTTTAAAAGTCTAGATGGTTAGAATACACCAACAAGTATCTAACTGCTTCAAAAATACCCTTCATTGGAATACACTTCAAATACGCCATCACAGGTCTTGTTAGCGCAAAACCTCTTGTAAAAACTGATATAGTTAGAATACGCTAACAGGTTTCTAACTACTTTAAACATTCCCTTAATTATAACATATTTCAAACAAACATACTATTGCACTTACACTCACATAATTGTAATAGTTTTTTTCAAACTTTATGGATTATATTCTGGCCAACGACACAATGATTACTTCATGTGAATACAACAACAGTATAACACACACTAATGCTGTACCAAACATAGTACATAGAATCTACTGTTTATGAGGGACAAAAAAAGTAAATGTATATGTAAAATTGTATGCAATTAAAGCTTTTAAACTGTCCTGCGTAACAAATCATACTGTTTCTTTTTTTCACAGAAAAAGAACGAGAGATTCCAGCTTTATTACTGTATGCAACTAAGTAACCATGCCAAGTACAAACAAATCCATATTCCATAAGCACTATCCTCAATTGTACTACAATGATAAATGCCATATATACCACAACTATATCATTCCACCATATTACAAATATAGTATACTCTCACTACATCACCTATTAATAATACATATTAGTATGGTGTGTGTGGCCAGTGGCCAAAACCACCACAATAGAATTAAACCATATAACAAGTATGTATGCACCTTCAAATAACAAAACTCACCCTGAACCCCCTGCCATCCAAAGGATGTCCACGGACAGCAAATTTTGCTGCAGAGTCAGTGGCTCCTGCATGCCCTTTTTCACCTATAAAAAACAGCTCAATATCATCTTTACTCCACTCCCCCACCCTTTGCATGTCCTCTTTCAGCCATCAAAAAACCCCAAATGTGTTTTCCAAAGTGTTCGTTCACAGCGCTGTCCGCGGACTCCTGCGGTGTCCGCGGACTGGGCGGCAACTGCACCCACTTTTTTCACCTATAAAAACAGCTCCATATCATCTTTAATCCCCCCCAACCTTTCCAGCCCCCTTTTCAACCAACAAATAACACCAAATGTGTTTTCCAGACTTTTTCCCCACTGCGCCTTTCGCAGACTCCTGGGGCTGAACATAGAATCAGGAAGTGAGTCTGCGGACCGGACCTAGATATCCCCAAAAACTTTGTGCTGTTTTTTTGGCCATTTAAAATAGCTACTTGGATTTACACCAAATTTACAAAAGCACACTTTCGGGACCACGCCGCCGCTACTGGCGCAAACCTGGTGAACATCCATCCAGCGGTTTGGGCTGTAGGCATGAGCACATTTTTTTTCCCATTGCATCTATGAGGATTTTCACACATTTTGGCACCTTCCCTATAACCTTTGCCCTCACACCCTTTGAATCAAACTGCACCAGACTTCGCAGAATCATTTCAAAGGGGCCATATACTGTATTTGCGAAGTTTCGTGAGGATTCATCCAGGGAGGTCGAAGCTATAAGTCGCCCAGAAAGTGCTCTTTCTATGAGTTGAGCAACTTTAAGCATAACAACAGGGCCACTACCGCAGGCCCTGTAATAAAAGGGAAATTTCTGAGTATGTGTGTGTCAGTTTCGAATGTGCATCATACTTCCCAACATGCTACAAAAAAATGAAATGTGGCAGGTTGCATGGTGTAGACAATGTAAAAATTATAAAATATAAATTTTTATATTTATTTATTTTTTACATATTTTATTAAGCAGACTGCAATGCTTGGATATGTGTGGGTGTCTGTTCGAAATGATCAGCTTGCTTCCCAACTGCTTGTTGTCTATATAACAAAGGTATAGACTTGTCATTGCACGACTAAAGGCATCAGACATAAGCAAGTGCAGTGCCCAAATGCTTTGCAAGGTGCTACAACCTTTTAAAAACCTGTCTGCTGGCACTTAAGCAATGACATAGCTTGTTGTTTCAGCAATAGGGCTGCAAATCTCTTGCCATGGGAGTCTAGCATAGCCAGCAAACAGAAATTATTGGGGTTCACCGGAAGGCCCTTTTTGTGTACCAGGATCACAATAGATTCCTGCCAACTTCAGGGGATGTTACGAGAACTAATGACAAAATTAAACAATTCTATGAAAAGACCTGCCCAAAGCAATTGGTTTCGCTTAATTTAATGACAGCATTAGCCAGGCCAATCAGGGCCTGGCACCCACGAGTCCTTGATCCTGTTGATAACAATCTGGATGTCCTCGAGATCTTACTTAACAATCTTGCCTTTCTCCAATGTATAGAGCCAGTTTGTTGTCTCAGGCATCCACGTGTCGTCCCAGTACATAGTTGTTATATGGTTACCCAAAGCCCCTTCGGTTGTGCCACATACCTCTTTGGCCGACTCAGTCAACATAAAAGTGTGAACTAGATACCAGAACTTTTGTGAGTCATGCGTTTTCAGCTAAGTCTGGATCATATTCCAGTTAGAAGAATGGAGACTGCATTTGTGGCTGCGCACCCAGTTTTTATGATGGGCAGCAGGACAATAAGGCTCTAACTTTTTTCTGACTCTGCCATAATCCCACCCCCCTTAGTCCTACGGGCCGCAGCACGCATTAATTTCTTTCTCTTGTGTATAGCCAGATCAAACAGAGATGCATGTGATTTGGTAGATTTACAGACGACCAAGATCCGTAGCTGGCGTGGCCAAGGAACACTCACCAGCACCCTCAAGTCCCATTGGTTACAATATAACAACTCTGCAAAGGAACAATCACAGGACGATAGTGCAGAATTTATACGGGCAATATTGACCTCCGACCAGATGATTCTGTTCCCTTGCAGATTAATTGTTGCTTTTGCTTGAATGGGCTGTTTTCCAGCCCTAGTGCTAACGTGTATTGTCCCTGTCAAAATAGCATGGTCACTCAACAGCGTTGGAGTGATGGCATATTCGTCTACATGAAGGCGAATAAAATCATTCGCAAATATATAGTCAAAAGAAGAGGAGGACCTGCCACTAGTCCAAGTCAGTCGTAGAGATGGTGGGATGGCCCTAAAACAAAGTGGTGTCAAGGCAAATTCAAATAGAGCCTCCATCCACAATCGACCTCTCTTCGCAGACCTAAGCGAGCAAGCATCCTCATACTCAATCAAGCGATCCAATGTCACCCATATGCCCCCCTGTTGACTACAGTAAGTGTTGAAGTCACCTGCCACCATTACACCCCCTTGAGGCAAATGCAAGATCCACTCAGACACAATGGGCCTCATTATAAGCATGGTGATCTGGGAACTACGGTATCAGTAAGCATGCAGGTACCGTAGTTCCCGGACCGCCATACTACGAGCTCTGCTTGCGGGTGCCTGTCAGGATGCCAGGTCTGGCCTGGCAGGCAGAGCAGCACCCGCGAGCGCAGTATGTCTGCAGCATGTCGGATGCACCGGTCGATGCATCCGACGTCCCCCAATGACAATGGGCCTCATTATAACCCTGGCGATAAAACAGGCACAGCTGCCGCCGGAGTTGCATTTTTTCCCTGACAGGCTGCCAGGCGCTCCTGAGCACAGCTCGTAGTATGGCGGTCCAGGAACTACGGTACCGGCATGCTTACCGGTACCGCAGTACCCAGACCACCATGCTTATAATGAGGCCCAGTAACTGCTCCGTCTACACATCAGGAGGGTCATACAAAGTGAGTACTGACGTGCTGCTGTCTCTGCACAGAGAAAATTGTCATGAGACCTCTTCCATGGATATTCTTGAAGCAAAAAAACAATCTAGCACCAATGCACAGCGCATCTCACGGGTATCCCCCAAAGAAGGGACAGAGGATCTAGTGAGTATATTATATCCGTCCACGGCAAAGTCAGACAGCAACTATGTTTCTTGAAGAAAGAACGTATTTGCATCCAATAGTACTTCGAAGCCCTCAGAATGATTCAAAAAGGGGCAGAAGTTGTGAGTGGTCCAGGATGCAACGCATAGGACCTCTCCATCATGCTTCCCAAGTCAAGGGCGTGCCATTTCCTCAGAAGTAGCAATCCATGTCCCGTCCACATCTACCGTGACCAAGCCACTGCCATGAGCCTTCAATGAAGTTGTTTTTCGGTTGCCCAAGGCAGCACGAGTATCACCGTAAGAGCTAGCAGACGTTATTTTACCTTCCAGTGAATATAATGGAGAAAGGATGGGCCCACTGGGTATTTAGGTGGATGGATTAGAACTTCAAGGCCCAAGCCAAGGCGTGAGGGGATAAACAGACACACTCTCTCGGCAACCATCGCCGAGGCAGACGTAGCTATCACCCAGTTGGGCGAGCTATATAGGTCTGGGAGCTCTATCATCGCAATGTCTCTAGATACTATAATTCTCAGTGCTGGGGGCTTGATGCACCTGCTCCAAAAGCCAGGAGTGATTTAGGCAAGGGCTGTCTTCCGTGGGTTGACTTTCTAAAATCTTCAGACACCTGCTCTTTGGGCCCTTATTCCAAGCCAGTTGATCAGGCAAAAGAGGTGGCACTTGTGAGTGCAGGTTAATGGGGGTGGGGACAGAAACAGCCAAATCACTCCCAACTGGTGTTATGGCAGCTGGATTATCTCTCAATGGACTCCTAGCCAGATTGCACTGCGTTCCGGTACTATTCTTAATGGCCAGCTCAGGTGTGCCGGCTCCCATTTCTCCAATAAGATGTCCACGTTGCCGACCGGCAGAAGGGGCTGTGTTATGCTGGTCAGCAAACCATGATCTGTCAGGCACCTGAAGCCACTTATACAAAATACCACCTGCAGGCTCCTGGATAGCAGCCCGAGAAGAGTGCTAGCTAATTATGATGGCCGGTTGCATAAACAGAAAAGCACCATTGCCTTCAGCATTACTCGTGCCCTTGCCCAATGTAGCAGGCTGGTTTGAGGATATAGGCATCAAACAGGTACCGGAGGTACACCCCCCTCTCCTTCCCTTCCCTCTATGCTTCTTGCACTTTGCACGAACATAGGGTGGTGACAGAATACTCTCAATGTCATCCTCCATGTCCTCAGGGTCTGGTCTATTCGCTCCAGGCGCATTCATTATATACCTTTTGTGCAAGAGACCAGCCTTCAGGCGAAATATGTGCTGTGATCAGAGGTTTACTGCAGCTACCATCTCTTTCTCTAGGTGGATATAAGCTCTCGCAACTCGTTTCTAAGTTCGATGATGCATTCCTTCCACGTTCACAATTGCTTAGAATGATATCCACAACTCTCACCAGTATGTGTTTCGTGGTAGTCTGTCCCTGCAGCCGCGAAGAGCAGAGATCGAACACTGCATCAACGGTCACTGCTATTGAGTTCAGAGTGAGACTGAATGGAACTTCCTCTGGGGGCGAGTAGATCGAGTTTTCTGTTGTGTTAGAGCTGTCAAGGTACTCAGCTGGGCTGGCCACCGTGGCCCTAGCAATGATTGCACCTAGCATTCCCATCTCCAGGGTCATGGCCCGGCAAAAAATCAGGACTGGCGCCCTCCTGTGACTCATGCTGAAGATGTAGACAGAGATTAAGGCGCTTTGTGTTGTTGCCAAATGCTGCAGAAGGTGATGGTTGAGCTGGCAGCTGGGAACAAAGATTGCTACCTCTCCTCAGTCATGGTAGCAGCAGCAGTCATAGGGAGAAAAACAGTGATCTTTGGCTGTTCAGTGGCCTTTAAAGGGCTCAAGTAGGCATGCTTTTTGAGGGTTCTGAACTGTGGGGTTTTCGCGTGTTTCACTGGTGACAGGCTCCTTGCGGGTCTCGATGAGGTGTGGCTACGCAGGGCTAAGGAGAGAGGAAGCGGTGGTTTAGCTGATTTTGCTTTCGCGGCACAGAGTTTTTCAATAGTCATTGAAGTGTTAACTCGTAGGTAATTTCACAAGTTAGAAGCAGTACCCCAATACTCTCAAGCAGTCATGCTATACTCACAAAGTCCAGTACTTCTCACCCCCGCTGCTACCAGTCACCCAACTGATCACCAACAGCGCTTTGCTAGCGCTTCGCTGGTGCTCGACCTCCAAAGTAAACCAATAGCGCTTGCACGTGAATGTAAATTCAGGGAAACACAGGAGAACCTCATTACACCCACACCACTGCACGCAAACAGCGCTTTGCTAGCGCTTCGCTGGCGCTCGCAGGGTGGGTGCATTTAAACATGCAGCTCTGCCTCCAAAGTAAGCCAATAGCGCTTGAAGGTGAATGAAGATCCAAAGAAACACAAGAGAACGTCCTTTCAACCACACCACGGCTCAGCAAACTGCACTTTGCTAGCGGTTCCAGTGGGTCATATGGCTATACTTTCCATAGGCGAAGAGTTGTTTTTGCCATGCATTCTGGGAATTACAGCCTTGTATTTAAACTTCAAGTATCAGAACGCAAAGAATACAATCAGGGACTTGTACTTGTTGACTTGCTCAAGCATGGCCTTTGGAAATTTGACAGCTCTTGGACGCCGAGCCCAGTCTGTTCTGTTTAACTACTTGTTAATCCCTACATAGGGGCAGATGTGCACTCAAATTCACTATTCAGACCCATTATTCCAAATTCCATATTGGGAGACCATCCCAAACCATCCTTGGCTTACTTGCAGGGTGTAATATGGTGCCACTTTGAAAAATATTTCTAGGGCCACTTTTGGTTCCCAGTCAAGGCCTGCACCAGTTACATTTCTCCATCCCAGTGAAGTCTGAGACTCCTGCCTGTCGACCCCCCTAAAGGTTTAGCCCTGAGCCCATCCCTCTTTACCCACTAAAACACTCCAGTAGGCAATCTCATTTCTTACTTTGGCTTTCAATATCACTGATTTGCTCACAACACCCAGATCTCCTTCTGTTTTCCATCCTTCACTCCGCTGTACTTGAATGCTGTAAGAGGATTCAATCCCGCACTACAGCTAAGTCAATGCCTAGTTTAGAATACTGAATGAAAACCCTTATTGATATATCTTTATGTCCAGTTCATGCCTTCTGGATGACTACCCCTATATAACACCCCTCTCTTGGAATCCCCCTGACCCCACTGAGCCAAGAAGTAGTTCTGTTTTGCAAGTTAAAAGGTTTATTTGATAATTTAAACAATAGATATATATATCACACTTTATAATAAATTAATAATTGAATATCACACTTAATCTGATATGATAAAGATTAACAACGGAGAATCTGGCACTAGCACACTTCTTTATAATCAGTAAGGAGTTGACATGAAATGGATAAGATAGCACACTGGTAAATAGGGACAGAAGTATAATGTGGTAGAGAATGCTTTATAGGGTTCAAGGAAATGCAAGGTTGAATGAATGAAATGCAGTATAGAAAATACTCAATATGATTTCAACAAAACAATGTAATCACTTTTCTCTGGCAATCCACTCCCCCCCTTTATGCAATGCAAGGATATGGAAGGAAGGCACACAGTTCTCAGAAATGCAATCAAATGTGATTCAGTTCACCCCAGCAAGCTTAGACTACAGAAGTTTAAAACACAGCCCAAAATGCTTCTATATGTGCTGGCAATGGAGTGAAAAATATGCTAAAATGCTTTTAATTCCCTGTAGAGGTTCAGGGTGAGTGGTATCTAGTTAATATTAGTCCAGGCTCACTCTTGCAATGATTCAGGAATGATTAGCAGGTTAAACAAATTTCTGGCAAATGGAAGGCAAGCAGCAGCAGATTTTTTACACGTGGAGAAATTTGCAAATCGCGGCAAAATTCGTGAATGCGCCGGGCGCGATTACAGAGGAACTACAGGGACTATCACTATTGTTTTGGGGTCCTAGGAAAGCCTAGGATCTCAGCTTCCAGAGGAAAGTTACTGCAAGTCTCTAAGACAAACGGTCGCGGAGATATGAGCGATTTGGTAAAGGTCGTTTTTCAGATTTTAAATTTTAAAGTTCAAAGTGGCAAGTGACAGTTTGCAACTAGAAATGACAGGTGACAGCTTTGCAAATGACAGGTGACAGTTAGGAGGCAGTTCTACTTAGATAAAATAGATTGAATTATATTATTTTAACTAAGAGATTGGTTCTGAACAGTTCTACTATGTACTCACAATATATTTAGAAATATGCCTCGTCACGGATCTGGTCAGGTTTTGGACTGGACTCCGGTCTCGGTCTCGGCACTTCACAGTGATCTGGGTCAGCCCTCTCTCTCTCTCTGGGTACAGCACTGCTTCTGGATTCTGGAGATTGAGGGATTTGAAGTCTCTGTTTATCTTGGAGTCTAAGTGTTGGCTCTTTGAAGGTTGATGGAGGTAAGTAAGGATTTTTCCGGCAGAGCTTCCAGCTGCAGATGGAAATGAATGTCCCTATCTGTCCTGACTCTCTGCTTTTATGGGTTTTGAAAGTGGGTGTGTATGCAGCATCACTAGACCCTACCCCTCTCCACTGGCCATTAGTCAAATTTCCATTTCTCACTTGATTGGGGGAGCTAAGTTGTGTCAGAGTGATGTCATTTTATGGCTTGCATAGAGGACACTCCCCTGTCAAATGGCACACAATCTATATTTGATAAAAAGAGACATATTTGCACAGGTAAACATTGGTTTAAAATTACATGCACCCCTCACATATCACCAGAGGTATCCCCTGTTCAAACTTTGCTCTTCCTGGGGGCTTGCATTCAGAAATGGCACATATTTCACTTTTTAACTGATTTTGCCATTTCTGACATTGACCCCATTTTACACACATGTGCGCAAGGAGTATGGACATTAATTGCTGAAGTGTCAGATTTTTAACATGCATACATTTAGAGTAATATCCTCTTTTCTGCTAAAACCCCCCTGAACATACCACCGGTTCTAAAAACCTCTTAAATTGTGGGCAGAAAAATCACAAGAATTATGGTATCATTTATAACATTTTCACATGTCCGCTCTATGAATGATCCATCTTTTTAAAGTTATGTTCTGGCCCCAAAGGGGTGTGGTTTCCCCCCAGCACAAGGTTGAATTTCTGGTTTTTCCAGTTCTGCCAAGCCAGCTTGCTCTCACAGGCAGTGCCCCTCCCCTGTGCTTCAGGTGGAAGCCACTTTTTTACGACCTCTGTAATAAAACATTTGCCTGAGTCAGGACAGGGCTTTGTTCAGAGCTCCTGTATTCTGTGGGGGCTCCCTTAATTCAATTATCAGAGAGATGGCATATCCTTAGTGTGGCCAGCAAAAGGCAGATAGGCCTGGGAACACAGCTGTGACTCAGTTTCACTCCTGATGGGGGTAGTTGCCAGGCAAAATTCAGTTCCTTAAGCCAGTTTTTTTTTAGATAAAATGTCACTTCTGTTCCCCAGTTTCTGCATTCAAATAAACTAAACATTTTTACATATGCAGCTAGAATGCTGATTCTAAGTTTTAAACTATGACATTTAAACATTGCAACCTATGTGACACTCAAAAGTAGGTCACTCATTAATTTAAACATTTTCAATTTTGGTGGTTTTAAATCCAGTTTCAGTTAGGCTTAAGCTGCTGACATGCACGGCTTAGCCAGTTTAGTTATACATTGTTTTGTGCTCTTCATTTCCCAGATTCTGTAAGCACACAAAACTCCATTCTGCCAAATGTCTGCTGGTGTTCAGTGAATATTTTGCACATGTTGCAATGTTTGAAACTAGGCATTTTGAGCCTGCCTTCAGAGAAACACAGGGTGGTTTTAAAGCGCTTTGAAGCTAACCGGCGCTACTGTTTTTCCTTTGGCAACCCATTTCCCTCATGGCACCCCGGCCTATCATTCTCGCATTGGTGGGTGGCAAGTGTGGCAACCATTTTGGTGTGCGCACAAACTGCGCAGCTTTCCTGGATTTCGGCGCACATGTGGGTTTTCCGCCATCTTGAATTTTCTAAGCCCACAGCACCAATTGTCGTAGCATGATAGCTTGCACGTGGGTCAAGACACCCAACAAGCCCCCCCGCCCGACTGCACTTTGATTTGAGTCGAGGGGGAGTCGGGTGCACATGATGTTTGGACCCACGCTCTCGGATGTCTGCATTATCTTCTTCCAATTCTGTAGATGGCACAGTTCAGCATCTTCTTCTCCATCCGGTACTGATCGATCGGTTCGCCTCGTCGGTCCTGATGGGAATATTGGGCGGTACCCCGGGCCCCTTGGATCTTTGCTCCCGGTCTCCGGATCGTCCTCCTTGGTCCGTCTCCAGCTTTTCTTTCTCCTAGGACGACAAAGGAAGAGCGGCAATACCTACTCATAGACGTTTTTCCACCACTGTTGAGATAGTGGGGCAGCATATGCATTTCATCATAACGACACATTACATTCTTATTTTGAAAAAAAAAAAACAGTATAACTAAGAGACAGTTTCATGCAAATGACAATATTTTAGAGACTAGATGTGGTATGTTTTATGATTGGAACTGAATTAGTCTGAGACAGTACCCGCTAGGATTCCAGAGGATTCCTCCAGTTGTTGCAGAGCGTGCCTGGGATGGCAACATTTCAACTGGTTTATATGGACCCACTTGTCTTCCCCCGCTGCCAAAGGACCTTTGGGGATGTGGATTTTGTAGGCCACAGGGGAGATCTTGTCGATGATCTCAAAGGGTCCCTTCCATGTAGGCAAAAATTTGCGCTGCTTGGCCTTGTTCCTTTGGAAGTTGTATAGATAGACCCGGTCTCCCACCTGATATTCCTTCCTGGAAGTTTTCAGGTCATAGTGTGTCTTCATGCTATCAGCTGATCTTTCTAGATTCCGCTGAGCATAAGCAAAAGCATGTTGGAGGTGTTTCCTTAAATTCTCCACATACTCATGAGTTGTGGAGGCATTTATTAGTGTCTGCTCTTGGGTCCTGTAGAGCAAATGCTGAGGAAGCACCATCTTGCGCCCAGTCATCAACTCAAATGGTGACATTTTGGTTGCAGATGAAGGGGTAGATCTGATGGCCATTAGGACCAGAGGTAATCGGATATCCCAGCTTGGCCCAGAATCTGCCACAAACTTCTTTAATATGCTCACAATTGGTCCGGTTATATCTCTCTACTGCCCCAGAAGAAGCTGGTCTATAAGCAATATGCAGCTTTCTCTTGACCCCCAGTATCTCCCACATCTTTGTCATTACTTCACTGGTGAAGTGGCTACCTCTGTCTGACTCAATCCTTTGAGGTAGACCAAAACGGGAAAAGATGTGGTTAATCATCAAGGCAGCTGCAGTTTCTGCCTTGCAATTTGGGGCTGGGAGACATTCCACCCACTTGGTAAACAAGCATGTCACAGTCAACATGTACTTATTCCCCCTAGCCGAGCGAATCACAGGGCCTACAAAGTCGATTTGTAAATCTGACCATGGCAGTGTCATCCCCCTCTTTTGTAAAGGCGCCCGGTGTGTGAGGGATGTCGGCTGAAATTGTGCACACACAAGACAAACCTTCAAATATTGGTTGAGGTCCTGGCCCATGTGTGGCCAGTATGCAACCTCTCTTAAGATTTCCAGTGTTGTGTGAAACCCCCTATGACCGGCGGTGGCCGCATCATGGGCGTGACTTAACATCAGGCTTCGGAATGAGGTAGGAACCACCCACTGATCGTGGCCAGCTTTGGATTTCCTTACCAACAAACCGTCTTGGATCCGGAACATTTTTGGACATTTCATCAACACTCTTAGGTCCTCTTTCCCAATGTAATCGGTATCCGTCAGGGGAAAGTTCTCAGGGTCCTCAAGGTGCTGGTAAAATTTACCAATAATTGGAATCCCCCTTCTGAGCGGTAATCAAATCAGCATCAGGGGTCTCCTTACTCCATTGTACAATTGAAAGGTCGTTGTGAGCATTCGTCTGGGACCTAGTGATAGCAGTGACCTGGATTTCCCCCAACAGGGACTCAATCTCATTAGATCCCCTTGGATGGCCCCCGTCTTGGCCAAACTGATCAGCTAAGTCATTTCCAGTTTTGTCTGGTCCCTCTACTTTGGAATGACCCTTGATCTTTTCCAGTAGATGGTCATCCCATTCGATGTGACCAGATCGTCAATGTTTTGGATCAACTTCCCATGTTTCAAGGGTTTGTTGTTAGCACATAACATACTCTGGTTTTCCAATTAACCAGGTGGCTCCACGAAACCCGTTCCGTACATAATCCGAATCTGTGACTATGACCAGTTCGTGGAGTTGATGCTGGACAGCAGCGAGGATGGCCTGATGCACAGCCATCAATTCTGCCACCTGACTACTTCGGGGACCAATTTTGTATCCAGCGGAGGTTCTTGGGACTCATTCACCCATGCATTCCCTACGCCCGGCCACCAGTTCTTTCTCCCGTCGTTGTCAACATGGTAAGAGCATCCATCCACATACACAGTGGGCATTCCCTCACACTTGTCTTCTTCAAAGACTTTGTGGGGGGAATTAAGGTATACCTCCATGTTGTCCTTTATTTTTAGACTTTCGTCCTCGAGACAGTTTTCTCTGGCACAATCATGCAAGTCAGCCAGACCTTGCGCGAGGGGACTCTTCTTGTTTTGGCCATATCGGACCTCCACAGGAAAGCCTTGCATTGACAGAATCCAGGAAGTAATTCGGGAATTGCTCACATTTCCAGCCCGGATTCTGTCACTTTGGAGATATTGCAGAGGCTGGTGTGGCGTCTCCACTATGATATGTTCCCCCTGGATAAACGGGCGGTAATTCTTCAATGCCCACACCGTTGCCAGGAGTGCCTTCTCACAATCGTTGAATTTTTTCCTCCACAGAGGATAAAGTTTTGCTCGCATAGGAGATTACTTTATTGACCTTGTCATGCTTTTGGTATAATAACTGCCGTCAAGCACGTATTAGAAACCCCGTCTCCAGGAAGAACTCTTGTTTCTGACAGGGTAAGCTAGGCAAACGCTTGTGAGAGGCTTCTTTTGAGTTGTTTTCCGCCTCGGCTTGTTCTGGACCCCATTCCCACTTGACCCCCCCCTTCAGGAGATGAATCAGGGGTCTGGTGATCTCTGCGTAGCCCTCAATGAACTTTCTGCTGTAATTAGTCAGTTCCAAGGAGGCTCCTTAGTTCTCGCAGAGTTGTTGGGGTCTTTCAGTTTCTGAAGTGCTTTCCACTTTCTTTTCCTGGGGACAGAGACCCTGAGGAGTAATCTCATGCCCCAAGAAATTAACACGGGTTCTACACCACTGTGCTTTCTGAAAGGAAAGTTTTGCTCCGGCGGCCCTCAACTGTGTCAGAACATAACGGATCTCTGCTATGTGTTCCTCCACAGATGAACTTTTGATGAGGACATCATCTACATAAGCCAGGTTACCCCTTGCACCCAAGTCGGGCATGGCCTTGTGTAGAAAAATGTTGAATTCATTGCCAGAGTTGAGGTCTCCGAAGGGAGTCCGGGTCCAGGTGTACTGCTGGCCCCCAAAGGTAAAAGCCAGCTTGTATTGGTCCTCCCTACTGACAGGCACAGTCCAGTATCCATTGGTCAGGTCTATTGCAGTGAATACCTGTGACCCCTGGATCTGGGCCAGCCTTGGTCAATGTAGGGCAGAGGCCATCGGGAAAGTATGGACCGTTTGTTGAGCTCCCTGAGGTCGGCGCAGAGTCTCCACTGGCCGTTTGGCTTCAATATTCCCAGCACCGGATTATTGAAGGTGCTGTGGACTGGACGGATTATTCCCCGGGACTCAAGGTTCTTAATTATTTCAGTAAGGGACTCCATTGATGCGAGAGGCAAGCGATATTGCTTCACAAACACAGGAGTCATGCCAGGGTCCGTGGGGATTGTTGTGGTGTGGATGTCGGTGCGACCACAGTCATATGAGTCTACCGCAAAGAGATCTTGGAAATCCAAGAAAACTTGTTTCAACTTTTGCTTTTGTTCCAGAGTCACACAGGCATCAGCTAGGTTGACTCTCTCTTCCACCATCTGCCTGAAGCCTGGAAAGACCTCTGGTTTGGCTATCTCCGCGGCCTCCTCCAGCTGGGTGGAGAAGTCCCTGGTCAGAGTGCTGATTTGGACCGGAGGCTTCAGGTGCGAAAGGCAGCCCTCATGGACCTGGAAAATCACCTCATCCCTCCTAAAGTCGCAAGTCACATCTTCCTTACCATAGGGGCAGGAAGTTTACACCAGGAAGTTCCCCCCATGCCGGGTAAAAATCCTGTCTGGTGTTGTATTGTCATCGTTGTCACTGTCAAAACAGTCCTTGGGGATTGGTCCTAACAGTTCATTTCCAAGATCAATGGAGAAATGTCGGTCATCAACCGCCATTCCAATAATGGTGCCTGCGGCTAGAGTAATTTTCTTTAAGTCGCTGTTATCCACCTCTATTGGAATGGTGTCATGTTCTGTGTTGACTAATGGTGTTGGGTTTACCCCTAACCTTTGCTGTTGGAGAGAAGCATTTAGATGTATGTAAGCATCAGGGTTTTTCAACTCTTTGTCCCTTTTAACTTTCACTTCCCAGGGAGAATTGTCGGGTCCTTTCTGGGATGGTGACTTCCTCTTAACCTGAATTTCAACTGCATAAGGTAGCAATTGAGCTGACCTAAATGGCTTTTTCTGGATCATCAAAGCCATGGGATTATCCGCTAATCGGGACCAAGCTTTTGAAGTTTATTAGGTCCAAACTAATGGCAAAGCGATTGAGAATGTCACTGCCTAAGTAAAAGCGGCAGGGACGTCTCGCACGACCCAACAATTGTGGACTATGCTCTTGTTGCCAATGGAGATTTTTGAGGCATACACCTGCTTGGCAGGAAATGTTTGGAATTAGGTGCTTCCAGGTCCATTTCCGCACTTGTCTATCAGTTTGAAGGGTGGGATGGCTGGATCTTTTGGGAGTTGGCGAAACATGGCTTTCGCTGATGAAGGCTCTTACCGTTGTTCACACACACTCGAGCGGGAACAGAGTCCTTCCCATCATTTAACTGAACAGGGATGAACAACTGCTCTCCAATTTGCTGAATATCAGCCAGACCCTGAGCTGATTTCACATCTTTTCTGGACTATAGGAGTGGGAGTTTCTGATTGTGGATTAGTATAGAATTTCAGAGTGTTTCCTTCCAGTGTGGAATACCACCTTAAACTGGAAGGAAGATTGATTTTTCAGAAATAGAGAGGACCCCCATCACCAGTCTGTTGTCCTACTGCTATTACTGTCACGTCTGGAATTTTGGTTATTCTGCAAGTGGAATTCTACTTGGTCAGATTTTGGTTCAACCATGTGGCAGGTGCCGTTTAAACTAACATGGTTAACACTTCTGTTTTAATATTTATTGGTCGGCTAGTCTGGGTCCAGAGGACCTTGTTTACGCAATCTATTAGGGGGTGACAACCTTCTCAGGAGGTCATTCCCTAGTAAACAAGGGGTGCCCTCTGGAGTCACTACTATGACCGGGTGTTTCACCTTGTGTCGCCCGATCTTAATGTCCAAGTCTGCAGTCCCCTCGACGGGAATTTCCTTCCCGTCAAAGTTCTGGAGTTGTCCAGGAAGAGAGGTGAGAGGAATTTGGTTAATTTCTCTCCCCTTCCTGCATTCAGTTCATCAAAGCCCTTCTGGACAGAAAGTGTAGCTTGAGATCCAGTGTCCACCAGTGCCAAAATTGTTACACTGTCCTGTACTTGTACCGGGGCAATAGTATCTTCCCTCCTCTCCTCAAGGGGGCACAGATAATGCACATTTTTGGACAAACTGGTGGGCTAAACTTTCTGGTTTTGGACATGGCGAGAGAAGAGATTTGGGCAGAATTCTGTGGAGAGCCTTGGGAATCTGAAAGAAAAAGTTGGCAACTGGAGATCAGAGCCATTGTGGGTTCCCTGGCTAAGGGTTCTGGGCGCCCCCCCTTTTGGAGGCAGTCACCAGGATGGGTTTGAACCAGGGGATTTTCTTGCTGTTGGTTCTGGATGAGATGGTGGGCGGCGGTAGCTCAGTCTCCACATCTCCCCAGTCTGGATTTGCATCCTAGGGACCCATTTTTCTCTTGGGAGGAGTTCCCCCTCTCTGAAGGAGAAGATCCTTTTCCCAGGATCTCCTGAGATCCCTCTCCCTCAAATTGGAAGATCTGTACACTCCTCCTCAAACTGAGTCGGTTTGGGTCTTTTGTTTCTCCTACCCCCCCTCTGCTCCTTAGGAGGCAGACTTTCAGGGGCAAGAGATTTTGTTTACGCGTTCCTGGGTTTCCAGGGGCTTGTTTACAAGTGAGGAAGGAAAGCTTCCTCAAGGCTTTACACCCCCTTCCTTGTGCCTCCTCCCTGGGAACAGTGTGTGTATCCGGGTGCTGCCCCCGTCATTGTTCTGGAGCACAGGTCCAGAGTTGGGTGCGTTCTGCGCCGGCACGCCCATCTGAGGGTTCTGCTGAGCCCTCAGTATGTGAGCCCAATCCCGCGCCATGTTTTTGAACTTGGCGCTCTAACTGGGAAACCCGCTCAGGCTGATACAGCGGCCCTGCTTTTCTCCCCTGGGCTGATCCGGAAAGGGTAGCTATCCCTTCTTTGGTAGTACCTGGTTGGTGAAGATTTGGGTACCCCTCCCCTTGGCCTCCCTTCTCCCGGATTAGGTTTGTCTGGGCTCAGGGAATTGGGGAAAGCAAGGATGGCATGATTATGGCGGGTTGAAAGTCGGGTGGATATCTGGGGAAAAAGTTCTGCCAGGGTTTAGTAAATTTCTGCCCACTCCTGTGGGAAGTTTGGAGGGAAGTTCCATGGGTTCCGGCTGCTTGGCTGGATCCCCCCCCTTGGCTGGAGGAGTCCACACATAACCCAGGATGGGTCTGATTCCCTGTAACGGGGGCTTACATAATCAGGAGAGGCGAGGGACCCCATTTGTGGGGCTGCCTCCCAGGCTCCCTGTCTGTGACTGGCCCGAGGACCTCCGGCTAGCATTATTAAGGTGCAGGTAGGTTTTGTAGGCCCCCCATCTCCAAATCCAAAACGGGGGTGACCTTTACCTACTGCCACCTTGGCAGCAGCAAGGGGTGCTGATTGGCTTTGGGGTTTTTCTGGGCATTACTTTGCTATCTACCGGTTTCTGCACCTCATAGATCGGGGTAGCCTGCTTCGATGACCCAGTCTAAATATCTTTTCCTCGATGAAAATCCCTCACGAGCTGAGGTCATTATGATATTTGGGCAAAGGCATGAAACAACCGTATTAATAAATTCCTCTGCTATCCGTGAGCACCCCTTCTTGTGGTCTGTGCAAAAGCACGCTTTAAACTCTGCAACAAATTCTTGTGGGGCCTGATCCTCCCCACATTGAAATTGTAGGCTGCCTTGCGAGCCTCTTGAGGATTTTCTGTGAACAGAAAAATGTTCAAGATGGGCCCTTATAGGTGAACCAATCTTAAATGATCTTGCGTCCTCCAGGCCCGCAAAAGAAACTGGAGCTATTCCGGGGAGAAGGTCCACTTTACATATTGAATACAGCCTTTGGCTGTCCTTCAAATGGAAAGTCTCCATCATTTGCTCAAACAGCGCTAAGTGCCACCCCAAACAGAATACTAAGCGCTTCTATGGTAAGCGCGTGATGACAACGCTCCTGATTGCCTTAATCTGTTTTAAGGGTCCTTAAGCAAGGCCCTTTTTGCCCTTATTGCCTTTTTGTTCGCGTAACCCTGTCCAATCGTCTCGACTCAGAGGAAAAGATAAGAGGTTCCCGTCTGTTCTTCCAGGTTTTCCCGGATTCTGCAGCCTGGAATGGCTGCAGAATGTGGGACTGGTCTCCTGTGTACTGTCGGTTCAGAGGAGTCTCAGATCCCCTTGCTGCCAGAATTGATGGTACCCCCTCCACTGACCTAACTGGGCAGAGGTTTCAGGATGCCCCTTAATGGCCTACTTCCTGGGGTTCCCCATTAAACTGCACTGTACTTGGGTGCCCATACCCGGATGCCCGCCCCTCCATTCCTGGGTGGTACTGGCCTATGAGCCCCATGCTTCTGGCTGGATAGTAATCTGCCATCCCTGTGGCCCTGTGCTCATGTGCG